>OX438763.1:25403122-25638897 GCA_949316455.1 Acleris holmiana | reverse complement strand
TAACCTAACCTAACCTAACCTAACCTAACCTAACCTAACCTAACCTAACCTAACCTAACCTAACCTAACCTAACCTAACCTAACCTAACCTAACCTAACCTAACCTAACCTAACCTAACCTAACCTAACCTAACCTAACCTAACCTAACCTAACCTAACCTAACCTAACCTAACCTAACCTAACCTAACCTAACCTAACCTAACCTAACCTAACCTAACCTAACCTAACCTAACCTAACCTAACCTAACCTAACCTAACCTAACCTAACCTAACCTAACCTAACCTAACCTAACCTAACCTAACCTAACCTAACCTAACCTAACCTAACCTAACCTAACCTAACCTAACCTAACCTAACCTAACCTAACCTAACCTAACCTAACCTAACCTAACCTAACCTAACCTAACCTAACCTAACCTAACCTAACCTAACCTAACCTAACCTAACCTAACCTAACCTAACCTAACCTAACCTAACCTAACCTAACCTAACCTAACCTAACCTAACCTAACCTAACCTAACCTAACCTAACCTAACCTAACCTAACCTAACCTAACCTAACCTAACCTAACCTAACCTAACCTAACCTAACCTAACCTAACCTAACCTAACCTAACCTAACCTAACCTAACCTAACCTAACCTAACCTAACCTAACCTAACCTAACCTAACCTAACCTAACCTAACCTAACCTAACCTAACCTAACCTAACCTAACCTAACCTAACCTAACCTAACCTAACCTAACCTAACCTAACCTAACCTAACCTAACCTAACCTAACCTAACCTAACCTAACCTAACCTAACCTAACCTAACCTAACCTAACCTAACCTAACCTAACCTAACCTAACCTAACCTAACCTAACCTAACCTAACCTAACCTAACCTAACCTAACCTAACCTAACCTAACCTAACCTAACCTAACCTAACCTAACCTAACCTAACCTAACCTAACCTAACCTAACCTAACCTAACCTAACCTAACCTAACCTAACCTAACCTAACCTAACCTAACCTAACCTAACCTAACCTAACCTAACCTAACCTAACCTAACCTAACCTAACCTAACCTAACCTAACCTAACCTAACCTAACCTAACCTAACCTAACCTAACCTAACCTAACCTAACCTAACCTAACCTAACCTAACCTAACCTAACCTAACCTAACCTAACCTAACCTAACCTAACCTAACCTAACCTAACCTAACCTAACCTAACCTAACCTAACCTAACCTAACCTAACCTAACCTAACCTAACCTAACCTAACCTAACCTAACCTAACCTAACCTAACCTAACCTAACCTAACCTAACCTAACCTAACCTAACCTAACCTAACCTAACCTAACCTAACCTAACCTAACCTAACCTAACCTAACCTAACCTAACCTAACCTAACCTAACCTAACCTAACCTAACCTAACCTAACCTAACCTAACCTAACCTAACCTAACCTAACCTAACCTAACCTAACCTAACCTAACCTAACCTAACCTAACCTAACCTAACCTAACCTAACCTAACCTAACCTAACCTAACCTAACCTAACCTAACCTAACCTAACCTAACCTAACCTAACCTAACCTAACCTAACCTAACCTAACCTAACCTAACCTTTTTTTTTTTTTTTTTTTTTTTTTTTTTTTTTTTTTTTTGATGACGAAGTGGAAATGCATTTACGCATCCCCCCGATGGCCTAAGGATGACCGTGCAATGGGGGGTATAACGGACTCTCACCTAAGCGAACTACCGTTTAAAACCACTCCGGCGTAACCCTCCTGGCTGGTTAACGGAGACGCCGCGGTACCGCCAAAGCATTGCCCGCTGGGCGCCTCCCAGCCCGCTCCGAAGAGCACACCGCCAAAGGAGGAGACGACTGCGTACGCACACAGCGATCTCCCCAAGCTGGGGGAGCCGTGCAATGTGGGCCCTTCACCCACGTGGCTCCCCATGAAGTTCAGGCGATCAGCAAAAGCTGGGTTCGCCTTCCCTTCACAGCCTGCATGGAGTGTAGGATGTTTTCCGGCAGGCTATTCCCCCCAGTCGCAGTGACCGGGGTAAGTCCACGTTCCTTCAAACACCCACACTACACCTGTCTCAGGTCTAAAATGTCCTCTGAAAACAGAGGTCACTAGACCCGAGACTCACGTCTGGGCGAACCAGGGTCGCTTTCCGGGAACGGGATACGGGGACACCAACCCGAGCTCCGTCCCTTCAAACTCCCCCTCGTCGCCCCCCTCATGTGCGCTCTTTTGGGGAGTATTTGGTTCCCCGGGCCCGCGCTGGCCCTGGAAAGTGGATATCCCGCCACTGGTTCGGTGGAAAAGGGGGGAAGGATGGGAGCTGGGAAGGAATGGGAAATCGGGAAGGTGGGAATGGGATAGGGACGTGCCGCTCTTAGTCTGGCCCCTCACCCCGAGCCTTTCCGGTATGGGTGGCCCTGTCCGGTATAGCCACGGGGATCATAGAGACACGCAAGCCCCCCCACCACGGCAAGGTGGCAGCACAATCGGGGGGGAACCTAACCTAACCTAACCTAACCTAACCTAACCTAACCTAACCTAACCTAACCTAACCTAACCTAACCTAACCTAACCTAACCTAACCTAACCTAACCTAACCTAACCTAACCTAACCTAACCTAACCTAACCTAACCTAACCTAACCTAACCTAACCTAACCTAACCTAACCTAACCTAACCTAACCTAACCTAACCTAACCTAACCTAACCTAACCTAACCTAACCTAACCTAACCTAACCTAACCTAACCTAACCTAACCTAACCTAACCTAACCTAACCTAACCTAACCTAACCTAACCTAACCTAACCTAACCTAACCTAACCTAACCTAACCTAACCTAACCTAACCTAACCTAACCTAACCTAACCTAACCTAACCTAACCTAACCTAACCTAACCTAACCTAACCTAACCTAACCTAACCTAACCTAACCTAACCTAACCTAACCTAACCTAACCTAACCTAACCTAACCTAACCTAACCTAACCTAACCTAACCTAACCTAACCTAACCTAACCTAACCTAACCTAACCTAACCTAACCTAACCTAACCTAACCTAACCTAACCTAACCTAACCTAACCTAACCTAACCTAACCTAACCTAACCTAACCTAACCTAACCTAACCTAACCTAACCTAACCTAACCTAACCTAACCTAACCTAACCTAACCTTTTTTTTTTTTTTTTTTTTTTTTTTTTGATGACGAAGTGGAAATGCATTTACGCATCCCCCGATGGCCTAAGGATGACCGTGCAATGGGGGGTATAACGGACTCTCACCTAAGCGAACTACCGTTTAAAACCACTTCGGCGTAACCCTCCTGGCTGGTTAACGGAGACGCCGCGGTACCGCCAAAGCATTGCCCGCTGGGCGCCTCCCAGCCCGCTCCGAAGAGCACACCGCCAAAGGAGGAGACGACTGCGTACGCACACAGCGATCTCCCCAAGCTGGAGGAGCCGTGCAATGTGGGCCCTTCACCCACGTGGCTCCCCATGAAGTTCAGGCGATCAGCAAAAGCTGGGTTCGCCTTCCCTTCACAGCCTGCATGGAGTGTAGGGTGTTTTCCGGCAGGCTATTCCCCCCAGTCGCAGTGACCGGGGTAAGTCCACGTTCCTTCAAACACCCACACTACACCTGTCTCAGGTCTAAAATGTCCTCTGAAAACAGAGGTCACTAGACCCGAGACCCACGTCTGGGCGAACCAGGGTCGCTTTCCGGGAACGGGATACGGGGACACCTACCCGAGCTCCGTCCCTTCAAACTCCCCCTCGTCGCCTCCCTCATGTGCGCTCTTTTGGGGAGTATTTGGTTCCCCGGGCCCGCGCTGGCCCTGGAAAGTGGATATCCCGCCACTGGTTCGGTGGAAAAGGGAGGAAGGATGGGAGCTGGGAAGGAATGGGAAATCGGGAAGGTGGGAATGGGATAGGGACGTGCCGCTCTTAGTCTGGCCCCTCACCCCGAGCCTTTCCGGTATGGGTAGCTCTGTCCGGTATAGCCACGGGGATCATAGAGACACGCAAGCCCCCCCACCACGGCAAGGTGGCAGCACAATCGGGGGGGAACCTAACCTAACCTAACCTAACCTAACCTAACCTAACCTAACCTAACCTAACCTAACCTAACCTAACCTAACCTAACCTAACCTAACCTAACCTAACCTAACCTAACCTAACCTAACCTAACCTAACCTAACCTAACCTAACCTAACCTAACCTAACCTAACCTAACCTAACCTAACCTAACCTTTTTTTTTTTTTTTTTTTTTTTTTTTTTTTTTTTTTTTTTTTTTTTTTTTTTTTTTTTTTTTTTGACAGGGTGGAAAATGCGTTACGCATGCCCCCCACCATGGGAGTGGCGGGGGGGTATGTGGGACTCACCCCTATGCGCCCCCCCTCTCAGAGCGAGAGGGGGGAGGAGCGTTACCCACTAAAAACCACCCTGGCGTACCCTCATGCCGGTTAGGCAAGGCGCCGTGGTACCGCCGAAGCACTGCCCACGACGCCTTCCGGCAGCCCCAGCCAAACACCGCTGGGGCTACCCGCGCCAAAGGAGAGGGAGGCCGAGCACGCGTGGCCTCCCTCCCAGACCGCCAAGTGGCTATCACCTACGGCGGGAAGGGGACTCCCATCCCCCGCCCGCAGCCACTAAGGATTGAGGCGGGCGGCAAAACGCCTGCGCCTCAATCCCCGCCGTCTGCGCCGGAGCGGGTGCGCGAGAGGAGACTCTTCGCGCTCCCGCTCCGCAGTCTCCTTCTGCGAGATGACACACTCGCAGAAGGAGACCACAGCCCTCCAGGACCTGTCGCTGCACAGCATTGCGGACACAACGCTGTGCAGGGAGAGGTCCCACTGCCCGATGGCCAGTGCCATACTGCAGCGCTCCGCACTCCAACGGTCGCACACCGCGAGGGTGTGCTGAGCCGTGTCGTCCGGATCGCCGCAGTGATGGCACTGCGGGCCGGGCTCCCTCCCAATTTTGTGCAGGTAGTGACCGAAGCACCCATGTCCGGTCAGTACCTGCACAAGCCGGTACGACGTAGCGCCGACTGCCCTCCCCAACCAGGTGTCAAACGACGGGAGGATCGCCCCTATGGTCCGAGTTCCATAGGGAGCGTCCTCCAGGTGCGCTTTCCACCTGTCCCGCAGTCGACGCTCCGTCATCCGGCGCGTCTCCTCTACCTCCTCAGGGTCCGGGCGCTCACCCCGCGCCCGGGCCCTGGACCTAACAGCGTAGGTCTCAGCCTGCACCTCCGCATCGAGCTCCCACGGCGGGGTGCAGGCGAGGAGGCAAGCCGCGGCGTGGGCCACCGTGACGTAGGCCCTCACAATACGGAGGGCCACCACCCGCTGCGGCCTCTGTAGCAGGGCCCGGTTGCGGGCGGACAGCTTGTCCGCCCATATGGGGGCCCCGTACAGAGCCATGCTCCTCGTGACGCCGGCGTACAACCGGCGGCACAAGGAGCCAGGCCCACCCACGTTCGGCAGAAGCCGGCCCAGCGCCGACGCGGCGCCCACGATTCGGGGAGCAAGTTGGGAGAAATGCTCCCCGAAGTCCCACTTCCGGTCCAGAACAAGCCCCAAGTATTTGATATGGGGCTTTAGTAGGACCGGTTCCCCCCCCAGCGTGAGCGCCGCGCCCGCGCGCAGCCTCCACCCCCTCCCCCGCCCCCCGAAGACTATCGCCTCAGTCTTCGGGAGGGCCACCTTCAGGCCGAGCTGACTGATCCGGTAAATCATCAGCTCGGCCGCCGCTTCCGCCCGGCAGAGCACCTCTCTCGCCTCGGTCCCACGCACGGCCACCATTGTGTCATCTGCATAGCAGATGGTGGCCGTCCGTGGGAGCACTACCCCCCTGATGGCCCAATCGTACCCCAGGTTCCATAAGAGTGGACCGAGCACGGAACCCTGGGGCACACCACAGGCCATCCCCGTCGACCCCCGCCGACCGTCCGCCCGCTCGTAGAGCACTACCCTCTCGGTGAGGTAGTGCTCTACGACCCGCCGCAGGTAGGGAGGCACCTCGTGATATCGAAGCGCCTCCCTTATCACCCCATAGGGGAGGGTACCAAACGCGTTGGCGATGTCGAGCGACACCGCCACTACACCCTCCCCTCTGCTCGACGCGTGCTCGCAGAAGTCCCTTAGGGACTTCAACGCGTCGAGCGTGGACCGCCCTTCACGGAACCCGAACTGTCGCTCCGACAAGTCCGGGCCGGCGGTCCCTAGGTGCTGCTGGATCCGGGAGGCCAGGATTCTCTCAAAGATCTTCCCAGCCTCATCCAGCAGCACGATGGGGCGATACGCGGACGGACTGTCCGGGGGTCGACCCTCCTTCCGCAGGAGGCACAACCTCCCCTCCTTCCACACTCTCGGGAACCGTCCCTCCCTCAGGCAATCGTCCATGATCTGCCTGAGTCGGTTCCCGAGGTGTTTAAGGGCGATGGGGAGCACCCGACCTGGTACTCCATCGGGCCCCGGGGCTTTCTTGCAGCCCCGGAGCCGGTCCACCGCCCTCTCGAACTCGTCGTCGCTTACCGGCGCGACGACGAGTTCGGTCGGGTCCTCCAAGTCCCCCGGTGGCTCGGTCATCACCGGGGGAGTTATCGAGGGGGCTGGCGGAAACAGCCCCTCGATGACCCTCCTGAGGAGGGGGGGCTCCAGGGAGTCCATGGGGGGGGCGGTACGCATTTTGTTGCGTACCACCCTATACGGCCGCCCCCACGGATCCCGGTCTAGCGTGGCCAAGAACGAGGCGTGCGCCTCGTCCTTGGCCTTGGCTATGCCCAGCTGGAGGGCCCCCTTGGCGACTTTGAGGGCCCTGTAGAGCCCCTCCTCCTCCTCCGCTGTGTGCCGCCTGCGCCTACAGTGCTGGTAGGCGCGGCGGGCACAGTTGCTGGTGGTCCGCATGGCCGAAATTTCAGCGGACCACCAGTACACCCTCCTCCGGGAGAAGAGGCGCCGCGCCCGGGGCATAGACGCTCCGCACACAGCCTGTAGTGCGGAGCGAAACCGGCGCGCCCTCTCCTCCACTCCCGAGGCGGCGGGTGGGGCGGCACACCAGGCCTCCACCATCGCCGCCTCGTCCGCCCTGGCCCTGTCCAGATGGGACAGGGACCACTTGGGGAACTCCTCCCCACTCCCTCCTCCTCCTCCTCCTCCCCCCCCCCTCGGGACGGGTGGCGGCTGCCCCCCTCTGGAGACCCTCAGCCTGATATACAGGTGGTCTGAGAGGGTCTCCACGTCCTCCAGGACGCGCCAGTCGGTGAGGCGTGCGGCAATGGCAGGGGTCGCGAACGTTATGTCCACGATGGACCCCCCCTGCCGCCGCACGCACGTGTTGGCGCAGCCCTGGTTTAGGACGACCAGGCCCGATGCCGCCACCCAGTCCCGCAACGCCGCCCCGCGCGCGTCCGTTACGGGGGAACCCCACGCAGCACTCTTGGCGTTGAGGTCCCCCAGGACCACTGTTTGGCGCGGGGCCACCCTCCTTAACACCCCCCCAAGGACCCCCAGGTAGGCCTCGAAGTCCGCCAGCGAACTGTTGGGGGAGAAGTACACCGCCAATAGGGCGGTGTCGTTCCCCCATTTGGCCGCCGCGAACCCCAGGCCCGTCTCGAGGCCTACCAGGGGGGGACCGTCGCCGACCGCCGGAACCACTACGGCAACCCTACTGTCCGTTGACCCTACCCAATTGGGTAGGGGCGGGACAAAGTAGGGTTCCGCGACCACCGCCACATCTATCGACCACTCCGCCATGGTCTGCATGAGCAGATCCTGAGCTCTGGCGGAGTGGTTGATGTTGGCCTGCAGGAACTCTAAATGCCGGTGTGCTGGCATTTAGAGTTCCATGCTGGTTCCCTCCTCGGCCCGGTCGGCGACATTCGTCGGGGGGGCGTTTCCACTTATACCTACAGGTGCCGCCGGGCGGGGACGCTGGGGCCTAGCGTCCCGGCCCTTGGTTTCCGGGGGGAAGCAACTCCTCCCCCCGAGGTGGTGGTCGGCCGGGAGTTTGGCCTGGGCGCAGACCGCGCACCAGGGCTTCTCCCAGCACTCGCTCATCGTGTGCCCCTTCTTTGAGCACCGGAAGCAACAGCTAGTCCGGTCCTCTTTTGAGGGGCACAACTCCCGCGCGTGGCCGACACCGAAGCATCTAAAACAACGCATCGGTGTCGGCCCCACTGCAGAGACCCTGGCGGAGGCCCATCCCACCAGGATCCTGCCCGCCTTCTTCAGGGCCAGTGCGGCCGTAACGGGGCACTGGATCAGGACCGATCCAGTGCCATCGTACAGGGCGCGCACCGCCCCCACCCGCACCTGGGCCGCCTGGCAGCCACCTACGGCTGCCACGGCCTGCGCCACCGATTCTTTGGAAGCCGACTCGTCGAGGCCGGCAATCTGAACGCCGGCCATTTTGACGGGCCGGCTTACTTCGGCGACGTCACCAACCAGGGCCTGAAGCCTAGCGGCCAGGGTATCCGCTCGTGCGGATCCGTCTTCCCCGGGGACCTCTATGACCCGGGACCCGGTCATAGAGGTCCTGACCCTAACATGTTCCAGGCCCACCTCTTTTAGGCTAAGGCCGTTTATGGCCTTAGCCATGGTGGCCTGGAGGGTGGTGGTGGCGTCTTTTTTTAATGTCACCACCACCGCCGCCGTTTTGGGAACGGCCAGTTTGGCTGGGCGCGCGGCCGCCGCCCTTCTCCCTTCAAGGGAGTTCCTGCTGGGGGGAGGGGGGGAGGCCTTAGCCTTCTTCTTCCCCTTCCCCTTCCTCTTAACCACCTCCGACCACGACATGTTCGCGGGCGGAGGCGGTGCTTGGCCGGATGGGCCGGGTTCACCCTCCGAGGGCCGGGTGGCTCTCGGGGCCGGGGCGGTTTTGGCCGCCTTGGCGGGCTTCTGGGGGCGGCTGCGAGGGGCGGGGGTCGGGGCTGTCGCCTTCTTGGCCGGTTTCACTTTGGCCCGGCCATCGCCGAGCCTGGCCCTGGCCTCCGGCTCCGGGGCAGGGGCCCTAACCTGGGCCGGGGGCGGCGGAGCGGCCTTAACGACCCTATCAGCCCTTGGGGCTTCCGGGGCGGCGGCAGCGGCGGCAGCGGCAGCGGCGGCCCTCCTTTCGTGGGCAAGCGGGGGACGGAGGATCGGCTCCGCCGGGAGGCGCCTGTTCACCTCCTCAATCCGGTCGTTAATCATACGACCGAGGCTCAGGAAGAGATCCCGCTTCATCTCTTCGATGGCCTCGGTCAATTCAGCCGTCCCGAACTGAAGAGGGGCCGGAGCAGGAGCCGCCGGGATCTCGCGCTCGCTAAAGGCGGTACGGAGCGCCTTCAGCTCCGCCGTATTGAGCGCGAGCTCCTCCCTCATTCTCTTGTTGTCCGCCTTTAGTCGGCGGACCTCCTCACTCTCGGACCGGGCCGCCTCCGCCTCGTCCATCGACCCGAGGATCGTTTGGCAGGCCCGGTACATTTTCCCCTTAATTTCCCCTTTGAGGTTGCTGGACACCCTGGCCGCCTCCAGGATGTCCTTGGCCGCCCTGCGGGCTGCGTCCAGAGGGTCAGCCTCCTCCTGACCCTCGACAACCTCCATCACGTCGGGGGAACGCGAGCCCGAACGGGAGCGTCGGTCGTCACCGACGCTCGCCTTCCCCCCCTTCCCCCCCATCGCCCCCTTGGGGCGGAGTTCCGGGAAGTCCCTCCTGTATCGGTCTGCGGCGTTGGCCTCGGCCTCCAGCTCCTCCTCGAAGTGGGGCTCGAGGAGGAATTGCCTTGCCCTCAGCCTTGCCGCCGCCAGTCCCGCATACGCCCCCTTGGGCATGCCCCTCCTCGCGGTGTTAACCTTTGAGGGGACTACCACCTCGACCTCCCCGGTCTCCTCTAAAGCCCTTTTAGTGGGCTGAGGGGCACCCTCACCCACCTCAACGAACTCGGAGTCGTCCACCTCCGACTCCGAACTGGAGTCGGAGATAACTCCCCCCCCCCTCGGTAGACTCCTCTGATTTCGCGTAGGTGAGGCCATTGTGGCCCCCCCTACCTTCCCCCCGAAAACGGCCGAAATCCAACCGCTAGGACCAGAGTTAGCCAGAAACCTAACTAAAACTGGTCAAGTGCGAGTCGGATTTCGACTTTCCTATACAAAATAGGAAACAGCGCCTGAAATTTTACAATAGCAATCTGGGGAAACTTTGTCCCCAGATTTGGCGCACTTCCCGGGGTCGTAGCGCGATGGGAAAAACACCAATAGGTGCAGCGCAATTGCCCCCTAATTACCAAATAAAAATAAAAGGAGAAAGGTTAATAGGTTAAAAGATTTTCAATTTACAAACTTTCGGATGACCCTTAAGTTTGTAAATCTTCTAACCCTACCTACCTCGGTACCTTGTACCCGTAATAACTTTGGACACAGAGATCAAAAAATTATTAAACTAACCCCACGATTTAAAGAAATAAATAAACAACCCCCCCTCAAAGTTTAAAACAGCTGCAAGGACCGCAACTAATTTTAAACTTTGGTCAAACTGGAAAAAGTCGGCAAGTGTTTTTGAAAAATTCGAGCAGAAAACTCGATCTTTTCAAAAACAAATTTCTCGAAAATTTTCCAGCAAAACCCACAAAACAAACAACACCACACGAAGCGGGACCGTTGCCGCTACCCCCGCTCAGAAATTGAGCAAGGTGGGATGTTGGCAACACCGACTTATTTAAAAAGAAAAAAGGTAAACAAACCCAATATTTATGGAAAAATAGAGGGTTAAAATTTACCTTTTGGGGAGCCCTCTAGCTCCAGAACTTTCGTCCTGGCTACTAAAGGGAACTACACCACGTTAAAGACGGGGATTGCCGCTACCTTCCTACCCCAAAATGGGGTCGGTACGATATCGGCAACACACCAAACAAAAAAGACAAAAGTACAACAAATCCGAGCAACAAAAAACCAACCGCAAAAAGAAAAATCCAAAAAACAAGCAAGTGTCACGTGATAGGAGAGAATCGAAAACCGTTATGAATAGCCAAAAAAATGTAATATCCTGACACCAAAACGCACGAAACTCCTACTGATAGCACCCGAGAAACCAACTCAACCTAACCTAACCTAACCTAACCTAACCTAACCTAACCTAACCTAACCTAACCTAACCTAACCTAACCTTTTTTTTTTTTTTTTTTTTTTTTTTTTTTTGATGACGAAGTGGAAATGCATTTACGCATCCCCCCGATGGCCTAAGGATGACCGTGCAATGGGGGGTATAACGGACTCTCACCTAAGCGAACTACCGTTTAAAACCACTCCGGCGTAACCCTCCTGGCTGGTTAACGGAGACGCCGCGGTACCGCCAAAGCATTGCCCGCTGGGCGCCTCCCAGCCCGCTCCGAAGAGCACACCGCCAAAGGAGGAGACGACTGCGTACGCACACAGCGATCTCCCCAAGCTGGGGGAGCCGTGCAATGTGGGCCCTTCACCCACGTGGCTCCCCATGAGGTTCAGGCGATCAGCAAAAGCTGGGTTCGCCTTCCCTTCACAGCCTGCATGGAGTGTAGGGTGTTTTCCGGCAGGCTATTCCCCCCAGTCACAGTGACCGGGGTAAGTCCACGTTCCTTCAAACACCCACACTACACCTGTCTCAGGTCTAAAATGTCCTCTGAAAACAGAGGTCACTAGACCCGAGACTCACGTCTGGGCGAACCAGGGTCGCTTTCCGGGAACGGGATACGGGGACCCCTACCCGAGCTCCGTCCCTTCAAACTCCCCCTCGTCGCCCCCCTCATGTGCGCTCTTTTGGGGAGTATTTGGTTCCCCGGGCCCGCGCTGGCCCTGGAAAGTGGATATCCCGCCACTGGTTCGGTGGAAAAGGGGGGAAGGATGGGAGCTGGGAAGGAATGGGAAATCGGGAAGGTGGGAATGGGATAGGGACGTGCCGCTCTTAGTCTGGCCCCTCACCCCGAGCCTTTCCGGTATGGGTAGCCCTGTCCGGTATAGCCACGGGGATCATAGAGACACGCAAGCCCCCCCACCACGGCAAGGTGGCAGCACAATCGGGGGGGAACCTAACCTAACCTAACCTAACCTAACCTAACCTAACCTAACCTAACCTAACCTAACCTAACCTAACCTAACCTAACCTAACCTAACCTAACCTAACCTAACCTAACCTAACCTAACCTAACCTAACCTAACCTAACCTAACCTAACCTAACCTAACCTAACCTAACCTAACCTAACCTAACCTAACCTAACCTAACCTAACCTAACCTAACCTAACCTAACCTAACCTAACCTAACCTAACCTAACCTAACCTAACCTAACCTAACCTAACCTAACCTAACCTAACCTAACCTAACCTAACCTAACCTAACCTAACCTAACCTAACCTAACCTAACCTAACCTAACCTAACCTAACCTAACCTAACCTAACCTAACCTAACCTAACCTAACCTAACCTAACCTAACCTAACCTAACCTAACCTAACCTAACCTAACCTAACCTAACCTAACCTAACCTAACCTAACCTAACCTAACCTAACCTAACCTAACCTAACCTAACCTAACCTAACCTAACCTAACCTAACCTAACCTAACCTAACCTAACCTAACCTAACCTAACCTAACCTAACCTAACCTAACCTAACCTAACCTAACCTAACCTAACCTAACCTAACCTAACCTAACCTAACCTAACCTAACCTAACCTAACCTAACCTAACCTAACCTAACCTAACCTAACCTAACCTAACCTAACCTAACCTAACCTAACCTAACCTAACCTAACCTAACCTAACCTAACCTAACCTAACCTAACCTAACCTAACCTAACCTAACCTAACCTAACCTAACCTAACCTAACCTAACCTAACCTAACCTAACCTAACCTAACCTAACCTAACCTAACCTAACCTAACCTAACCTAACCTAACCTAACCTAACCTAACCTAACCTAACCTAACCTAACCTAACCTAACCTAACCTAACCTAACCTAACCTAACCTAACCTAACCTAACCTAACCTAACCTAACCTAACCTAACCTAACCTAACCTAACCTAACCTAACCTAACCTCCCCACCCACGAAATTCTCAACAAACACTTATCAAACTATAGACTTACCTTTTCAAAAACTCAATTCTTAACCAATCACGGGTATCACAAACAATACTTACATCGTTTTAAAATCATTGGTGATAACCTCTGCCCGTGCGATAACACTACCACTCAATCTTTTGAACACCTACTGTTTTACTGTCCTCGTTTTGCCCCAAAACGTCACAATCTCATTCAAATCTGCAATAACCTTAACCTCAATCCTTCCCACTTCCCTGACATTTTCTCCAAGGAGTCATCAACTAATTCTCTTTACCAACTTATAGAACATATCGTAGTTAATTTAAAATCATTTAATAACACATAAATTATATAACTTACACATAAATTATATAACTTACCTATTAACTTCTCTTTTTAAACACTTATTACACACACATACACATAAGTTAATCTCTTATAAATTCATGCAGGTCGTATATCAATCACTCTTAGGTACACTCAACAACACACCCAACAACACATCAGTCACAACATCACTCGCAACATCTATATACACACTCGCATGCAAATGTTCGCTTGAGGGGGCGCCATCGTGTGACAACACGCGCGCCAACTCAACCGAAGATATGCACACACCAAGTGTCTGTTTGGACTCATACCAATCGAATTATGTCTCCAAACACACACATTATACTATTTTTCAACACTGCTTTACCGGAACCTTCCAAAGCAACACAGAACTCACCAATTCAAAACATGCTTAGGGGCACAACGTGTAAACCGATAGCACCGCGTGTCCTATAGCATTATTCCATACACTCACACTATACTGGGGGTGGAGTTTAGTCCGTAGGCGTCTGGGTAAATTCCCAGATGAGTCGGGCATGCAGCTGGGACCGGCCCACTGTATACATGAGTATTCTCCACCTCCTCCGAAAAAAAAAAAAAAAAAAAAAAAAAAACCTAACCTAACCTAACCTAACCTAACCTAACCTAACCTAACCTAACCTAACCTAACCTAACCTAACCTAACCTAACCTAACCTAACCTAACCTAACCTAACCTAACCTAACCTAACCTAACCTAACCTAACCTAACCTAACCTAACCTAACCTAACCTAACCTAACCTAACCTAACCTAACCTAACCTAACCTAACCTAACCTAACCTAACCTAACCTAACCTAACCTAACCTAACCTAACCTAACCTAACCTAACCTAACCTAACCTAACCTAACCTAACCTAACCTAACCTAACCTAACCTAACCTAACCTAACCTAACCTAACCTAACCTAACCTAACCTAACCTAACCTAACCTAACCTAACCTAACCTAACCTAACCTAACCTAACCTAACCTAACCTAACCTAACCTAACCTAACCTAACCTAACCTAACCTAACCTAACCTAACCTAACCTAACCTAACCTAACCTAACCTAACCTAACCTAACCTAACCTAACCTAACCTAACCTAACCTAACCTAACCTAACCTAACCTAACCTAACCTAACCTAACCTAACCTAACCTAACCTAACCTAACCTAACCTAACCTAACCTAACCTAACCTAACCTAACCTAACCTAACCTAACCTAACCTAACCTAACCTAACCTAACCTAACCTAACCTAACCTAACCTAACCTAACCTAACCTAACCTAACCTAACCTAACCTAACCTAACCTAACCTTTTTTTTTTTTTTTTTTTTTTTTTTTTTTTTTTTTTTGTCAGGGTGGAAAATGCGTTACGCATGCCCCCCACCATGGGAGTGGCGGGGGGGTATGTGGGACTCACCCCTATGCGCCCCCCCTCTCAGAGCGAGAGGGGGGAGGAGCGTTACCCACTAAAAACCACCCTGGCGTACCCTCATGCCGGTTAGGCAAGGCGCCGTGGTACCGCCGAAGCACTGCCCACGACGCCTTCCGGCAGCCCCAGCCAAACACCGCTGGGGCTACCCGCGCCAAAGGAGAGGGAGGCCGAGCACGCGTGGCCTCCCTCCCAGACCGCCAAGTGGCTATCACCTACGGCGGGAAGGGGACTCCCATCCCCCGCCCGCAGCCACTAAGGATTGAGGCGGGCGGCAAAACGCCTGCGCCTCAATCCCCGCCGTCTGCGCCGGAGCGGATGCGCGAGAGGAGACTCTTCGCGCTCCCGCTCCGCGGTCTCCTTCTGCGAGATGACACACTCGCAGAAGGAGACCACAGCCCTCCAGGACCTGTCGCTGCACAGCATTGCGGACACAACGCTGTGCAGGGAGAGGTCCCACTGCCCGATGGCCAGTGCCATACTGCAGCGCTCCGCACTCCAACGGTCGCACACCGCGAGGGTGTGCTGAGCCGTGTCGTCCGGATCGCCGCAGTGATGGCACTGCGGGCCGGGCTCCCTCCCAATTTTGTGCAGGTAGTGACCGAAGCACCCATGTCCGGTCAGTACCTGCACAAGCCGGTACGACGTAGCGCCGACTGCCCTCCCCAACCAGGTGTCAAACGACGGGAGGATCGCCCCTATGGTCCGAGTTCCATAGGGAGCGTCCTCCAGGTGCGCTTTCCACCTGTCCCGCAGTCGACGCTCCGTCATCCGGCGCGTCTCCTCTACCTCCTCAGGGTCCGGGCGCTCACCCCGCGCCCGGGCCCTGGACCTAACAACGTAGGTCTCAGCCTGCACCTCCGCATCGAGCTCCCACGGCGGGGTGCAGGCGAGGAGGCAAGCCGCGGCGTGGGCCACCGTGACGTAGGCCCTCACAATACGGAGGGCCACCACCCGCTGCGGCCTCTGTAGCAGGGCCCGGTTGCGGGCGGACAGCTTGTCCGCCCATATGGGGGCCCCGTACAGAGCCATGCTCCTCGTGACGCCGGCGTACAACCGGCGGCACAAGGAGCCAGGCCCACCCACGTTCGGCAGAAGCCGACCCAGCGCCGACGCGGCGCCCACGATTCGGGGAGCAAGTTGGGAGAAATGCTCCCCGAAATCCCACTTCCGGTCCAGAACAAGCCCCAAGTACTTGATATGGGGCTTTAGTTGGACCGGTTCCCCCCCCAGCGTGAGCGCCGCGCCCGCGCGCAGCCTCCACCCCCTCCCCCGCCCCCCGAAGACTATCGCCTCAGTCTTCGGGAGGGCCACCTTCAGGCCGAGCTGACTGATCCGGTAAATCATCAGCTCGGCCGCCGCTTCCGCCCGGCAAAGCACCTCTCTCGCCTCGGTCCCACGCACGGCCACCATTGTGTCATCTGCGTAGCAGATGGTGGCCGTCCGTGGGAGCACCACCCCCCTGATGGCCCAATCGTACCCCAGGTTCCATAAGAGTGGACCGAGCACGGAACCCTGGGGCACACCACAGGCCATCCCCGTCGACCCCCGCCGACCGTCCGCCCGCTCGTAGAGCACTACCCTCTCGGTGAGGTAGTGCTCTACGACCCGCCGCAGGTAGGGAGGCACCTCGTGATATCGAAGCGCCTCCCTTATCACCCCATAGGGGAGGGTACCAAACGCGTTGGCGATGTCGAGCGACACCGCCACCACACCCTCCCCTCTGCTCGACGCGTGCTCGCAGAAGTCCCTTAGGGACTTCAACGCGTCGAGCGTGGACCGCCCCTCACGGAACCCGAACTGTCGCTCCGACAAGTCCGGGCCGGCGGTCCCTAGGTGCTGCTGGATCCGGGAGGCCAGGATTCTCTCGAAGATCTTCCCGGCCTCATCCAGCAGCACGATGGGGCGATACGCGGACGGACTGTCCGGGGGTCGACCCTCCTTCCGCAGGAGGCACAACCTCCCCTCCTTCCACACTCTCGGGAACCGTCCCTCCCTCAGGCAATCGTCCATGATCTGCCTGAGTCGGTTCCCGAGGTGTTTAAGGGCGATGGGGAGTACCCGACCTGGTACTCCGTCGGGCCCCGGGGCTTTCTTGCAGCCCCGGAGCCGGTCCACCGCCCTCTCGAACTCGTCGTCGCTTACCGGCGCGACGACGAGTTCGGTCGGGTCCTCCAAGTCCCCCGGTGGCTCGGTCATCACCGGGGGAGTTATCGAGGGGGCTGGCGGAAACAGCCCCTCGATGACCCTCCTGAGGAGGGGGGGCTCCAGGGAGTCCATGGGGGGGGCGGTACGCATTTTGTTGCGTACCACCCTATACGGCCGCCCCCACGGATCCCGGTCCAGCGTGGCCAAGAACGAGGCGTGCGCCTCGTCCTTGGCCTTGGCTATGCCCAGCTGGAGGGCCCCCTTGGCGACTTTGAGGGCCCTGTAGAGCCCCTCCTCCTCCTCCGCCGTGTGCCGCCTGCGCCTACAGTGCTGGTAGGCGCGGCGGGCACAGTTGCTGGTGGTCCGCATGGCCGAAATTTCAGCGGACCACCAGTACACCCTCCTCCGGGAGAAGAGGCGCCGCGCCCGGGGCATAGACGCTCCGCACACAGCCTGTAGTGCGGAGCGAAACCGGCGCGCCCTCTCCTCCACTCCCGAGGCGGCGGGTGGGGCGGCACACCAGGCCTCCACCATCGCCGCCTCATCCGCCCTGGCCCTGTCCAGATGGGACAGGGACCACTTGGGGAACTCCTCCCCTCTCCCTCCTCCTCCTCCTCCCCCCCCCCTCGGGACGGGTGGCGGTTGCCCTCCTCTGGAGACCCTCAGCCTGATATACAGGTGGTCTGAGAGGGTCTCCACGTCCTCCAGGACGCGCCAGTCGGTGAGGCGTGCGGCAATGGCAGGGGTCGCGAACGTTATGTCCACGATGGACCCCCCCTGCCGCCGCACGCACGTGTTGGCGCAGCCCTGGTTGAGGACCACCAGGCCCGATGCCGCCACCCAGTCCCGCAACGCCGCCCCGCGCGCGTCCGTTACGGGGGAACCCCACGCAGCACTCTTGGCGTTGAGGTCCCCCAGGACCACTGTTTGGCGCGGGGCCACCCTCCTCAACACCCCCCCAAGGACCCCCAGGTAGGCCTCGAAGTCCGCCAGCGAACTGTTGGGGGAGAAGTACACCGCCAATAGGGCGGTGTCGTTCCCCCATTTGGCCGCCGCGAACCCCAGGCCCGTCTCGAGGCCTACCAGGGGGGGACCGTCGCCGACCGCCGGAACCACTACGGCAACCCTATTGTCCGTTGACCCTACCCAATTGGGTAGGGGCGGGACAAAGTAGGGTTCCGCAACCACCGCCACATCTATCGACCACTCCGCCATGGTCTGCATGAGCAGATCCTGTGCTCTGGCGGAGTGGTTGATGTTGGCCTGCAGGAACTCTAAATGCCGGTGTGCTGGCATTTAGAGTTCCATGCTGGTTCCCTCCGCGGCCCGGTCGGCGACATTCGTCGGGGGGGCGTTTCCACTAATGACTACAGGTGCCGCCGGGCGGGGACGCTGGGGCCTAGCGTCCCGGCCTTTGGTTTCTGGGGGGAAGCAACTCCTCCCCCCGAGGTGGTGGTCGGCCGGGAGCTTGGCCTGGGCGCAGACCGCGCACCAGGGCTTCTCCCAGCACTCAACCATCGAGTGCCCCTTCTTAGAGCACCGGAAGCAACAGTTGGTCCGGTCCTCTTTGGAGGGGCACAACTCCCGCGCATGGCCGACACCAAAGCACCTGAAACACCGCATTGGTGTCGGCCCTACTGCAGAGACCCTGGCGGAGGCCCATCCCACCAGGATCCTGCCCGCCTTCTTCAGGGCCAACGCGGCCGTAACGGGGCACTGGATTAGGCAAGATCCAGTGCCGTCGTAGAGGGCACGCACGGCCCCCACTCGCACCTGGGCCGCCTGGCAGCCCCCCACGGCTGCCACTGCCTGCGCCACCGATTCCTTACTTGCCGACTCATCAAGGCCGGCAATCTGGACGCCGGCCATTTTAACAGGCCGGCTAACATCGGCGACGTCGCCCACCAGGGCCTGCAGCCTGGCGGCCAGGGTGTCCGCCCGTGCATGGCCGTCCTCCCCGGGGACCTCTATGACCCGGGACCCGGTCATAGAGGTCCTAACCCTTACATGCTCCAGGCCGACCTCCCTTAGGCTAAGGCCGTTTATGGCCTTAGCCATGGTGGCCTGGAGGGTGGTGGTGGCATCTTTTTTAAGCGTCACCACCACAGCCGCCGTTTTAGGGACGGCCAACTTGGCCGGACGCGCGGCCGCCGCCTTCCTCCCTTCAAGGGAATTCCTGTTGGGGGGAGGGGGGGAGGCCTTAGCCTTCTTCTTCCCCTTCCCTTTCCTCCTAACCACGTCACGTTCGCGGGCGGAGGCGGTGCTTGGCCCGATGGGCCGGGTCCACCCTCCGAGGGCCGGGTGGCTCTCGGGGCCGGGGCGGTTTTGGCCGCCTTGGCGGGCTTCTGGGGGCGGCCAGGAGGGGCGGGGGTCGGGCCTGCCGCCTTCTTGGCCGGTTTCACTTTGGCCCGGCCATCGCCGAGCCTGGCCCTGGCCTCCGGCTCCGGGGCAGGGGCCCTAACCTGGGCCGGGGGCGGCGGAGCGGCCCTAACGGCCCTATCAGCCCTTGGGGCTTCCGGGGCGGCGGTAGCGGCGGCAGCGGCGGCAGCGGCAGCCCTCCTCTCGTGGGCAAGCGGGGGACGGAGGATCGGCTCCGCCGGGAGGCGCCTGTTCACCTCCTCAATCCGGTCATTAATCATACGACCGAGGCTCAGGAAGAGATCCCGCTTCATCTCTTCGATGGCCTCGGTCAATTCTGCCGTCCCGAACTGAAGAGGGACCGGAGCAGGAGCCGCCGGGATCTCGCGCTCGCTAAAGGCGCTGCGGAGCGCCTTCAGCTCCGCCGTATTGAGCGCGAGCTCCTCCCTCATTCTTTTGTTGTCCGCCTTTAATCGGCGGACCTCCTCGCTTTCCGACCGGGCCGCCTCCACCTCGTCCATCGACCCGAGGATGGTTTGGCAGGCCCGGTACATTTTGCCCTTTATCTCCCCCTTGAGGTTACTCGATACCCTGGCTGCCTCCAGGATATCTTTCGCCGCCAAGCGGGCCGCGTCCAGTGGGTCGGCCTCCTGCCGACCCTCAGCATACTCCATGCTCACTGGGGAGCGCGAGCCCGAACGGGAGCGTCGGTCATTACCGGCGCTCGCGCTCCCCCCCTTTCCCCCCTTTGCCCCCTTGGGGCGGAGCTCGGGGAAGTCCCGGCGGTATAAGGCTGCGGCATCGGCCTCGGCCTCCAAGCCCTCCTCGAACTGAGGCTCAAGCTGGTACAGCTTGGCCCTCAGCCTCGCCGCAGCCAATCCGGAGTATGCCCCTTTGGGCTTCCCCCTCCTTGCCGTATTAACTTTAACGGGGACAACAATCTCCACCTCCCCTGTCTCCTCTAGAGCCCTCTTGGAGGGCTGAGGGGCGCTCTCGCCCACCTCTATGAACTCCGAGTCATCCACCTCCGACTCCGAACTGGAGTCGGAGATAACTCCCCCCCCCCTCGGTAAAACCCTCCTATTTCTCGTAGGCGAGGCCATTGTGGCCCCCCCTACCTCCCCCCCGAAAACGGCCGAAATCCAACCGCTAGGACCAGAGTTAGCCAGAAACCTAACTAAAACTGGTCAAGTGCGAGTCGGATTTCGACTTTCCTATACTAAAGAGGAAAAAGCGCCTGAAATTTTCCTAATAGCAATCTGGGGAAACTTTGTCCCCAGATTTGGCGCACTTCCCGGGGTCGTAGCGCGACGGGAGAAACACCAAAAGGTGCAGCGCAATTGCCCCCTAATTACCAAATTAAAAAATGTGGAGAAAGGTTAATAGGTTAAAAGATTTTCAATTTACAAACTTTCGGATGACCCTTAAGTTTGTAAATCTTCTAACCCTCCCTACCTCGGTACCTTGTACCCGTAATAACTTTTGACCCAAAAGCCAAAAAATTACAAAAACCACCCCACGATTTAAAAAACAAACTTAACTACCCCCCCTCAAAATTTAAAACAGCTGCGAAGATCGCAACTAATTTTAAACTTTGACCAAACTGGAAAAAGTCGGCAAGTGTTTTTGAAAAATTCGAGCAGAAAACTCGATCTTTTCAAAAACAAATTTCTCAAAATTTTTCCAGCAAAGCCCACAAAACAAACGACACCACACGAAGCGGGACCGTTGCCGCTACCCCCGCCCAAAAACTGAGCAAGGTGGGGTGTTGGCAACACCGACTAAATTAAAAAGCAAAAAGGTAAACAAACCCAATATTTTAAGAAAAATAGAGGGTTAAAATTTACCTTTTGGGGAGCCCTCTAGCTCCAGAACTTTCGTCCTGGCTACTAAAGGGAACTACACCACGTTAAAGACGGGGATTGCCGCTACCTTCCTACCCCAAAATGGGGTTGGTACGATATCGGCAACACACCAAACAAAAAAGACAAAAGTACAACAAATCCGAGCAACAAAAAACCAACCGCAAAAAGAAAAATCCAAAAAACAAGCAAGTGTCACGTGATAGGAGAGAATCGAAAACCGTTATGAATAGCCAAAAAAATGTAATATCCTGACACCAAAACGCACGAAACTCCTACTGATAGCACCCGAGAAACCAACTCAACCTAACCTAACCTAACCTAACCTAACCTAACCTAACCTAACCTAACCTAACCTAACCTAACCTAACCTAACCTAACCTAACCTAACCTAACCTAACCTAACCTAACCTAACCTAACCTAACCTAACCTAACCTAACCTAACCTAACCTAACCTAACCTAACCTAACCTAACCTAACCTAACCTAACCTAACCTAACCTAACCTAACCTAACCTAACCTAACCTAACCTAACCTAACCTAACCTAACCTAACCTAACCTAACCTAACCTAACCTAACCTAACCTAACCTAACCTAACCTAACCTAACCTAACCTAACCTAACCTAACCTAACCTAACCTAACCTAACCTAACCTAACCTAACCTAACCTAACCTAACCTAACCTAACCTAACCTAACCTAACCTAACCTAACCTAACCTAACCTAACCTAACCTAACCTAACCTAACCTAACCTAACCTAACCTAACCTTTTTTTTTTTTTTTTTTTTTTTTTTTTTTTTTTTTTTTTTTTTTTTTTTTTTTTTTTTTTTTTTTTTTTTTATAGAGGGGAAATGCTTTGCGCATACCACCGCATTTAGGCGAATACGGTGGTTATGTGGGACTCTCCGCCCGCCCACTCCCCCTAGTGGGAAGAGGGCAGGAAGCCTACCCACTAAAACCCCTCTGCTGATCCTCGCGAGCTTTTGGGTTTGGCCGCCGTGGGGATCGAATGAATGCTTCCAAAACGACGGCCAAAGCTGCCCTGGACACTTCAAGGGCTCTTCTCGCCAGAGGCTGGGGATGTCAAGGATGTGCGACATTCCCACCGGCACGTGAGACTTTTTGTGTTATGCAGGTTAGAGGCGCCTACCTCTACCTGCGTCTCATAAGGTGTTAAGTGGGGGGTTTAGGCTAGCAGCGTACTGCGTGCGCCTTCGCCCCCTCCGCTTGCGCCGAAGCGGGTGTGCGTCGACGTCGTCTTCGCGTTCCCGCTCCGCCAACTCCTTCTGCGAGATGACATTCTCACAGAAGGAGGATACCGCCTTCCATGATCTGTCGCTGCTCAGCATGGCAGAGACCACGCTGTGCAGCGAGAGATCAGTGACGCCAATTTCTGAGGCCATAGTGCGGCGCTCCAGATCCCACTTTGTGCACACCTCAAAGGTGTGCTGGGCCGTATCGTCCGGATCGCCGCACTCGTGGCAGATCGGACTCTGCTCCCTTTTGATCTTGTGCAGGTAATGGCCAAAACATCCGTGTCCGGTCATCACCTGCGCAAGACGGTACGTCATCGCACCGTGCGACCGCTCGACCCAGTGGTCAAGCGACGGGAGGAGTGCCCCTATGGTGCGGGTTCCATAGGGAGAGTCCTCCAGGTCACTCTTCCACCGGTCCCTCATCCTTCTCTCGGCCATGCGCCGAGTCCTTTCAACCACCTCAGAGTCCGGGCGCACTCCTCTGGCCCTGAACTCGGCCCTCTGTTTGTATATCTCAGCCTGCACCTGAGCATCCAGCTCCCACGGCGGGGTGCAGGCCAAGACACATGCCGCCGCATGCGCCACCGTAAGATAGGCCCGCACAATGCGAAGGGCCACCACCCTTTGGGGCCTCCGAAGGAGGGCTATGTTTATGGCCGACAATTTGTCGGCCCAGATTGGTGCCCCGTAGAGCGCCATGCTGCGCACAACGCCAGCAAAAAGGCGTCGGCATGTCGTCTTCGGCCCTCCGACATTTGGTAACAAACGACTCATAGCCGATGCAGCACTCACTACCCGGGGAGCCAGCTGCCGGAAGTGCTCCCCAAACTCCCATTTTCGGTCCAGGACCAGGCCAAGATATTTTAGGTTTGGCTTTATCAGGACCGCCTCACCCGCTATCGAGATGGTTGAGCCAGCGGGTGGACGCCACCTTCTTCCCCCAAAGACAATGGCTTCTGTCTTTGGGAGGGCCACCTCTAATCCTAGGAGCCTTATGCGGCTAACAATGAGATTAGTCGCTACAGCTGCTCTTCGTAGCACCTCCTCCAGTTCCCTCCCCCGAACTGCCACCATCGTATCATCGGCGTAACAAATGGTGACCATGCGGGGAAATTGGAGCCCTCGGATCACCCAGTCATAACCGATGTTCCAGAGCAGGGGTCCGAGAACAGACCCCTGGGGAACACCGCATGCCATCCTGCGGGCGATTCGGCGACCCTCACATTCGTAGAGCACTACCCTGTTGGTAAGGTAGTGCTCCACAATTCTGCGCAGGTACCCTGGCACTCGATGGTAGCGGAGGGCCTCCTTTATTACCGAGAAGGGGATAGTGCCGAATGCATTGGCGATGTCGAGAGACACCGCCACTGCTCCCTCCCCATTCTCTTTCGCGTACTCGCAGAAGTTCCGGAGGGACCACAGCGCGTCCATAGTGGATCGTCCCTCCCGGAACCCAAATTGCTGTTCTGCAATGTTTGGCCCCACATCCTCCAGATGTTTTGTGATGCGACAGGACAAAATGCGCTCAAGCATCTTGCCTGTCTCATCGAGGAGGACTATGGGGCGATAACCAGCAGGAGAATCATGCGGGCGCCCCTCTTTCCGCAGCAGAACAAGACGACCCTCCTTCCAGCACCTCGGAAACCGCCCTTCCTGGATACAGTCATCAAATAGAGCCCTCAGGCGGTCTCCAAGATGCTTTGCCGTTAATGGAAGGACCTTACCCGGTACTCCGTCCGGTCCTGGTGCCTTCTTGCTTGACCGTAGGCGGTCCACAACCCTCTCCATTTCTTCGTCCGTCACCAGTGGAACGCCGCTTGGGTCCTCAACCTCTCGCGAGGGGCCCGCCATTAAGGGTGGGCAGAATTCTGGAGCCGCCGGGAAAAGCCCTTCCACTATCCTCGTGAAGAGTTCCGGCTCCAGGGAATCCATAGGGGGGGCGTGTTTGAGCTTATTCCTTACTAAACGGTATGGTCGCCCCCACGGATCCCTGTCGAGCGTGGCCAGGAACTCCTCCCGTGCCTTCTCCTTCCTTCTCACAATCGCTACGCTTAGGGCCTCCTTTGCCTCTTTCAGCTTCCTGTGGAGCAGCTGTTCCTCCTCAGGTAGGTGCCTCCTCCGTCTACAACGGGTATAGGCACGGCGAGCGGCATTGCTGATAGATCTGAGGGTCGCTATCTCCTCCGACCACCAATACACCTGCTTTTTGGAGGGCAGCTTTCGGACCCGCGGCATGGCCGCATCGCACACAGATGTTAGGGCTACGCGAAACCGAGCCGCACGCTCCTCCACTCCTAAGGTGGTCGGAGGCGAGGCACACCACGCTTCCACCATAGCAGCTTCGTCTGCCATCTCTCTGTCGAGACGTGAGGCTGCCCACCTCGGGAACTGTCCTCCTTCACGAACGCCTCTTCGCCCCCTCTGACTGGATGGTAGGCCCCGGGGTGATGCGTTGACCCTCATCCGAATATAAAGATGATCGGAGAGGGTTTCTGTATCCTCAAGGACGCGCCAATCGTCAATTCGTGCGGCAACAGCAGGGGTCGCGAACGAAACGTCCACTATGGACCCTCCCTGCCATCGCACGCACGTGTCAGCGTCGCCCCGGTTAAGCACCCGCAGTCCCAGTGCCGCCACCCAATCTTCAAGGACCGCCCCTCTCTGGTCCGTGATGGGGGAACCCCACGCCGCACTCTTGGCGTTGAAGTCCCCCATCACCACCACTTGCGCCGGGATCGCTCTCCCTACGACCCTTCCCAGCCCCTCCAAAAACCATTCGAATTCACGTAGCGGTCGGTTAGGGGAGAAGTACACTGCCACTAGGACAGTGTCTCCCCATTTGGCCGCTACGAAGCCCGGGCCCTGTTCTGTTCGTATGAGCGGGGGGGAGTTATCTAGCACTGACACCACCATGGCAACCCCTCCGTCTGTTGCCCCAACCCAGTTGGGCTGGGGAGGGACGTAGTAAGGTTCTGCCACAACCACGACGCCAATGCCCCACTCCGCCATAACCTGCATTAGCAGGTCCTGTGCGCGGGCTGAGTGGTTGGCATTACATTGCAGGATCTCTAAGTGTCGGTGTGCTGACATTTAGAGATCCATGCGTTCCTCCTGAGTCGGTTCCTCAACTGCGCCACTGCTCCTGTGAGGAACCGGGGTCCTAGCAGGGCTTCTACCTTTGGTAGGAGGCGGGTTGCAGGAATCTCCTCCCATACAGTGGCCAGCCGGGCGTTTAGCCATGTGGCACACTGCACAGAAGGGTTGGGCTCTGCAGTCAGCTCTTCGGTGGTCTGGCTTGCTGCAGCGATGGCAGAAGTTAGTCCGGTCTACAGTTGATGGGCAGGATGCGCTGGAGTGCCCGGTACCACAGCACCGGTAGCAGCGCATGGGCCTCTTGTCTACCACCTTCACTTGGGCGGACGACCAGCCCACAAGCAGTCGCCCATCCGCGATGAGTTTTTTAGCCGCCGTGACTGGGCACTTGACAATGGCTGCTCCAGTCCCATCTCGTAGCACCCTGATGGCCCCCACTTTCACCTGCTCTATTGGGCAGCCCGCTTTGCCCGCTAGCGCCACTTTCAGATCATCCGAGGTCACTGACTCGTCAAAGCCAGCGACTCGGAGGTCCGCCATCATGACGGGCCGGTAAACGTTGGCCACGTCGCCAACTAGCCCACTAATCTTTTTCAGTAGCTCGTCTGCGACGGCTCCGCCACTGTCCGCTGCGCCCGGAACCTCGATGATGCGGGCCCCTGACTGTGTTTTGCGAACCCGCACATGTTCAATGCCAACGTCCGCCAGGTTGACTGACTTAATAGCCTTCGTCATGACGGAGGCATACGATGCCTCCACGCCCGGCTTTATGGCCACTACTACGGCAGCAGTGGTGGGGGCGGTCAACTTATTCGCCGTGGGTCGTCGAGCAGGTTTTGTAGCCTTTGTTGCTGGAGCGGACGCAGGCTTCTTTTTCTTTCCCTTTTTGACCACCTCCGTCCAGGGAACCTTGAGCAAAGGTGGTGTAGGCTCAGCCGATGTGGTGGGCCTCTGTGTCGTCGATTTTGCCACTTTTGCCGCTGCCTTTAGAGGCTTTGCAGCCTTTTGCCCTACTTTGGTGGCCGGTGTGGGCTTCTCCGCAGGTCTCACCTGCTTGGTAGAGGGAGACGGCTTGGCCGGAGCAGCGGCAGGTTTTACCGCAGGTTTAGACCGCGGGGCAGCTACAGGTGCTGGTTCAGCCATTGCATTTATGGCAATGGCAGCACTTCTACGGTCCGCCGCTAGAGGGGGTCGGACAATCGGCTCAGCGGGGAGCAGCTTTCTAACCTCGTCCAGGCGGACATTAACCATATCCCCTATGGAGACGAATAAGTCGCGTTTTAGGTCTTCCCGCAGTTCCTGTAAGGCACCGGCCAGGGCCGCAGGAAGCTCAGAGGGAGTCGGTGATTGATCCCTCTTCCGCTCGGAGAAGGCTGTTCTCAAAGCCTTGACCTCAGTCTGGGCAAGCGCAAGCTGCTCTCGCATTCGCCTGTTGTCGGCTTTGACAGCACGCAGCTCCTCATCTTCTCCTCTGCCCTGGAGGCAATCCGCAGCCGCCAGGATATCCCTGCACGCCTGGTTCATTTTGCCCCAGATATTGCCCTTCAGGTGGCCGCATTTCTTTGCCTCGTCCATCACAGCGTATGCTGATTTGCGGACGACGTCGACGTAATCCTCCTCCGTTCGGAGAAAAGGGCTGCGGTCCCTTGATTTAGGTAGGCTCCGATCCCTTGACGTAGGAAGGCTGCCCCCTATGACTTCCTTTTTTTTTCTCCGTATCCGAGGCGGGTCGTCAACGGCCAAGAGGTACGCTGCAGCCGCGTTCACCTCCGCCTGATAGTTGCCCAGTTCCTGGGACCTAAACATCGTCTTTGTTGCACTACATCCGGTATAGCGCCCCTTTGCGCTCGGATTCTTGCCCCGTCGTGCCGTGTTTATTTTTGGTCTGACCGTTGGGCCTGCCAATAGTTCGTCGGACTCATGCGGTCTCTTGTCGGGCTTTGAGGCTTTGTGCTGTAGCCTTTTGCCCTTGACCGTCTCTCCAGTTAAGTGTACTGAGGGAAGGGACGAGTCAGAAACATCGAGATGTGCTTCGATGTACTCCTCGAACAGTTCCCTCTCCTTATCCTGTGTCATTTTCTCCAGATTGAACTCGGTGTCCATTATACATTCGCCATTGTCATTTTTCCGGAGATCGCCATCTTGGCTTTCTCCCTCCTCCACCATCGATTTTTGGTTTAATTTTTTATCCATATTTATTCCCACGAGTAAGGGGGATGATAGTCGATCCAGAAGGTGCCCCCTCAACTGGACAAGCCTAATTACGTCAGAGTGTCGGCCGGTACTCTGACGAGGTAAGCACTTGCGGCTGACTTCCTCACAGCCATGCATCCCCTCGTGGTGCTGCGCCACTTGGGATTAAGGGATTTTTTATTGAGGTTTTCATCCTCTCGACCCGGCCGATTAAGGCAAGGTCCTCGGTCCGTCAGAGCCGCGAGACATGATCCACGACACTCCACACGGGAAACGAGTTGGTCCGACGTCGGCAAAGCCGAGTGCACCCGGCACATCACCGCACCCGTTATCCTCTTTCGAGGACAACCCCCACACAGTCCGTGAAGGACACAGTTGCATCCACGTACAACTCTCCGAGAGGAGTAAATGGGAGCAAACTCCAACATCTACGCGCTCTTTTAGGGAGTATTTAATTCCCAAGGCCCGCGCTGGACCTATTTAGTGGTTATCCCGCCACTGATTCGGTGGAAAAGGGGAAAGGATGGGAACTGGGAAGGAATAGGAAGTCGGGAAGGTGGGAATGGGGAGGGATTGTGCCGCTCTTAGTCTGGTCCCTCACCCCGAGCCTTTCCGGTATGGGTAACCCTGTCCGGTATAGCCACGGGGATCACAGAGACACGCAAGCCCCCCCACCACGGCAAGGTGGCAGCACATTCGGGGGGGAACCTAACCTAACCTAACCTAACCTAACCTAACCTAACCTAACCTAACCTAACCTAACCTTTTTTTTTTTTTTTTTTTTTTTTTAAAGAGGGGAAATGCTTTGCGCATACCACCACGCCTGGGCGAGCGTGGTGGTTATGTGGGACTCTCCGCCCACCCCCAACCCCTAATGGGAAGAGGGCAGGAAGCATACCCACTAAAACCCCTCTGCTGATCCTCACTTGCTGGTATTGGCCGTTGTGGGATCCAAATAGATTCTTCCAAGACGACGGCCAAGCTGCCTCAGACAAAACGACCGAGGCTCCTCTCGCCAAAGGCAGGGGTTGTCAAAAGGTGTTCGACATCCCCGTCGGCACGTGAGATAGTGCAATGCGGACTAGACGCCCATCTCAGCCCGCGTCTCACAGTGAGTGAAGGTTTACCCCTTACTCCTTTCCTCGTTTTCGCTTGAGGGAAGAAATCACGTCTCCATGTCATTAGGAGAACTTCCACATGCCTCCTGTGGTGCAGCCTCTTGCGAAGGCACCGTTCTATTCCGCTTTCGAGGAGGCTTGCAGCGCTTTCCGCCCATGATGTGTCCTGCCCGTCTTTTTGCTTGGGCGCAAATCACACAGTGTGGTTTGGCCTTACAGCTGGTGGACATGTGGCCCTCTTCACCACATCGATAACAGACCGTGCCACGGTCATCATTCGATGGACATGCAGCCCGAACGTGGCCTAGACCCATGCATTTGAAACAACGCATGGGTAGGCGATCAAGTACCTTGATCTGAGCTGATGACCAGCCCACCAATAACCTCCCTGCCGTAGCCAGAACTTTCGCGGTTTCCGGCGGGCACTTAATGACTGCAGTGCCAGTACCAAATGGCCCCGCGCGGATGCTCCCAACCTTAACAAATTCGGGTTGGCATCCAGTCGTCGTCGAGACTGCAGTAACTACGTCGTCAGGCAAAACAGACTCATCCAACCCTGACGCACGCAAAGCAACAGTCTTTATTGGCCTGGCCACATCCGCTATGTCACTAAGGACACTGCGCAATTTTGCCGCCAACTGATCCGCTTTCGGTCCGCTATCAGCACCCGGAACTTCGAATAGTTTAGCTCCGGTGGCAGTGTTCCGAGCACTTATGTGCTCGATGCCCACTTCGCTCAGTTTGAAGGATGAGGTTACCTTCACCATAACATCCCTGTAGGTCAACCCCTTTTCTGATGCCTCCGGTTTCAGCTTAATGACCACCGCTGTCGTCTTAGGGGCGACTATTCTTGGTTTTCGCTTCCTCTTCTTTCCTTTCTTTTTCTTCGTCTTACCCTGCTGGTTTTGGGCAAGAGGCGTCTTTGGCGGCGGACGCGTAGTCATCTGGGCCGGGGCAGAGGTCGAAGGCAGGATTCGGCCATCTTCGTTACCTGGACTCTTTTTCTTTTTCGACTTATTTTTGACCACAGTAGACCAGGCCCGGCCTTCAGTGGCCTTCGCCTGACTGGGAGTCAGCAGATTAGGACTTGCTGTCCTAATATCTGCTGCCAGCGGGGGCCGGAGAATCGGCTCCGGCGGAAGCCGCCGGTTGATGTCGTCGAAGCGGGTATTTACCATGTTCCCCAAACTGAGGAACAGGTCCCGCTTCATGGTCTCTAATGCCTCCACAAACTCCGCAGCACCAAACTGCAACGGTGGAGGGGCCTGAATGGTCTGGGGCTCCTGCTCAGAGATGGCGGTACGGAGCGCCTTGACTTCTGCAAGACAGAGAGCGAGTTGCTCCCGCATCCTCTTGTTGTCCGCCTTGAGTAGGCGGATCTCCTCGCTCTCTGTCCTAGACTCAATGTTGTCCATCGAGTCCAAGATGGTACGGCAGGCCCGGTTGATTCGACCCCACACATCCCCCTTTAAATTCCCGGATTTCTGGGTGTCTTCATATATTTCGCGCGCTGCCAAGCGCGTGGCCTCGACTGGGTCCTCGTAGGCTTGGTCCTCTGGATGGGAGCAGTTGCGCGATGGCAGTGGCGGACACGTCTTATTTCCCTTTACCGTCTTTTTTCCTTTGTCCTTCTGGGGACAAGTCGCTTTCTCCACAAGTCGGTTCGCCTCAAACTCGCGCATCTTTGCTTCAGCCTCGGCCAACCCGAAGTCCGCCCCCAGGGGTAGTGGTTGTCCCTTGGGGACAGCAAGATGCCGTTCCTCCTCCGAGGCATCAAAGCGCAGCTGCGGTTTCTTCTTGTCTCCTCCTTTTCCCAATTTGTCCCCTTTGGGACGAAGTTGCGGGTACTCCTTGTTGTAATTAGAGCGCAATTTTAAGGTTTTCCCCCTTCGTGCGGTGCTGAACTTCAGCCTAATACCTTTCGTCTCCTCCTCAAATGGCCTTTTAGAAGCCTTAGGACGTTCCTCCTCGCTTTCGACAATGTCGTCGAGTTCCGTGCCCGAGCAAGAGGCGTCCAATTCTTCAATCATGTCATAATAGTGGTCCATGTTCTTCATACGTGCTATCTCCGAGAAAGCGTAGCCATCTTCAGAATCCAGTAGGGAAGCCGAGTCGTGTTCACGAGAGCCAGCAGAACGCTGGCCCACGGTGCAGGTGTTGCCCCCCCCAGAGTACGAGGGGCAGCCCGCGCCCGAAGGCGCGGGGAGGGATTCTCCGGTTCCTGCGGAACCGGTACCCTCCTGGGGTAAAATACTGTTTACAGCCTGCATGCTTTGTGAGGTTTAAGGCCGCACACAACGGCCGTTTGCGGTCTACCTTCATCGTTCTCCCTGCAGGCGCCGCGCACCTACCGCGTACAGGGGGCGCTCTTTTGGGGAGTATTTAGTTCCCCGGGCCCGCGCTGGCCCTGAAAAGTGGATATCCCGCCACTGACTCGGTGGAAAAAGGGGAAAGGATGGGAGCTGGGAAGGAATGGGAAGTCGGGAAGGTGGGAATGGGATAGGGTCGTGCCGCTCTTAGTCTGGCCCCTCACCCCGAGCCTTTCCGGTATGGGTAGCCCTGTCCGGTATAGCCACGGGGATCATAGAGACACGCAAGCCCCCCCACCACGGCAAGGTGGCAGCACAATCGGGGGGGAACCTAACCTAACCTAACCTAACCTAACCTAACCTAACCTAACCTAACCTAACCTAACCTAACCTAACCTAACCTAACCTAACCTAACCTAACCTAACCTAACCTAACCTAACCTAACCTAACCTAACCTAACCTAACCTAACCTAACCTAACCTAACCTAACCTAACCTAACCTAACCTAACCTAACCTAACCTAACCTAACCTAACCTAACCTAACCTAACCTAACCTAACCTAACCTAACCTAACCTAACCTAACCTAACCTAACCTAACCTAACCTAACCTAACCTAACCTAACCTAACCTAACCTAACCTAACCTAACCTAACCTAACCTAACCTAACCTAACCTAACCTAACCTAACCTAACCTAACCTAACCTAACCTAACCTAACCTAACCTAACCTAACCTAACCTAACCTAACCTAACCTAACCTAACCTAACCTAACCTAACCTAACCTAACCTAACCTAACCTAACCTAACCTAACCTAACCTAACCTAACCTAACCTAACCTAACCTAACCTAACCTAACCTAACCTAACCTAACCTAACCTAACCTAACCTAACCTAACCTAACCTAACCTAACCTAACCTAACCTAACCTAACCTAACCTAACCTAACCTAACCTAACCTAACCTAACCTAACCTAACCTAACCTAACCTAACCTAACCTAACCTAACCTAACCTAACCTAACCTAACCTAACCTAACCTAACCTAACCTAACCTAACCTAACCTAACCTAACCTAACCTAACCTAACCTAACCTAACCTTTTTTTTTTTTTTTTTTTTTTTTTTTTTTTTTTTTTTTTTTTTTTTTTTTTGTCAGGGTGGAAAATGCGTTACGCATGCCCCCCACCATGGGAGTGGCGGGGGGGTATGTGGGACTCACCCCTATGCGCCCCCCCTCTCAGAGCGAGAGGGGGGAGGAGCGTTACCCACTAAAAACCACCCTGGCGTACCCTCATGCCGGTTAGGCAAGGCGCCGTGGTACCGCCGAAGCACTGCCCACGACGCCTTCCGGCAGCCCCAGCCAAACACCGCTGGGGCTACCCGCGCCAAAGGAGAGGGAGGCCGAGCACGCGTGGCCTCCCTCCCAGACCGCCAAGTGGCTATCACCTACGGCGGGAAGGGGACTCCCATCCCCCGCCCGCAGCCACTAAGGATTGAGGCGGGCGGCAAAACGCCTGCGCCTCAATCCCCGCCGTCTGCGCCGGAGCGGATGCGCGAGAGGAGACTCTTCGCGCTCCCGCTCCGCGGTCTCCTTCTGCGAGATGACACACTCGCAGAAGGAGACCACAGCCCTCCAGGACCTGTCGCTGCACAGCATTGCGGACACAACGCTGTGCAGGGAGAGGTCCCACTGCCCGATGGCCAGTGCCATACTGCAGCGCTCCGCACTCCAACGGTCGCACACCGCGAGGGTGTGCTGAGCCGTGTCGTCCGGATCGCCGCAGTGATGGCACTGCGGGCCGGGCTCCCTCCCAATTTTGTGCAGGTAGTGACCGAAGCACCCATGTCCGGTCAGTACCTGCACAAGCCGGTACGACGTAGCGCCGACTGCCCTCCCCAACCAGGTGTCAAACGACGGGAGGATCGCCCCTATGGTCCGAGTTCCATAGGGAGCGTCCTCCAGGTGCGCTTTCCACCTGTCCCGCAGTCGACGCTCCGTCATCCGGCGCGTCTCCTCTACCTCCTCAGGGTCCGGGCGCTCACCCCGCGCCCGGGCCCTGGACCTAACAGCGTAGGTCTCAGCCTGCACCTCCGCATCGAGCTCCCACGGCGGGGTGCAGGCGAGGAGGCAAGCCGCGGCGTGGGCCACCGTGACGTAGGCCCTCACAATACGGAGGGCCACCACCCGCTGCGGCCTCTGTAGCAGGGCCCGGTTGCGGGCGGACAGCTTGTCCGCCCATATGGGGGCCCCGTACAGAGCCATGCTCCTCGTGACGCCGGCGTACAACCGGCGGCACAAGGAGCCAGGCCCACCCACGTTCGGCAGAAGCCGACCCAGCGCCGACGCGGCGCCCACGATTCGGGGAGCAAGTTGGGAGAAATGCTCCCCGAAATCCCACTTCCGGTCCAGAACAAGCCCCAAGTACTTGATATGGGGCTTTAGTTGGACCGGTTCCCCCCCCAGCGTGAGCGCCGCGCCCGCGCGCAGCCTCCACCCCCTCCCCCGCCCCCCGAAGACTATCGCCTCAGTCTTCGGGAGGGCCACCTTCAGGCCGAGCTGACTGATCCGGTAAATCATCAGCTCGGCCGCCGCTTCCGCCCGGCAAAGCACCTCTCTCGCCTCGGTCCCACGCACGGCCACCATTGTGTCATCTGCGTAGCAGATGGTGGCCGTCCGTGGGAGCACCACCCCCCTGATGGCCCAATCGTACCCCAGGTTCCATAAGAGTGGACCGAGCACGGAACCCTGGGGCACACCACAGGCCATCCCCGTCGACCCCCGCCGACCGTCCGCCCGCTCGTAGAGCACTACCCTCTCGGTGAGGTAGTGCTCTACGACCCGCCGCAGGTAGGGAGGCACCTCGTGATATCGAAGCGCCTCCCTTATCACCCCATAGGGGAGGGTACCAAACGCGTTGGCGATGTCGAGCGACACCGCCACCACACCCTCCCCTCTGCTCGACGCGTGCTCGCAGAAGTCCCTGAGGGACTTCAACGCGTCGAGCGTGGACCGCCCCTCACGGAACCCGAACTGTCGCTCCGACAAGTCCGGGCCGGCGGTCCCTAGGTGCTGCTGGATCCGGGAGGCCAGGATTCTCTCGAAGATCTTCCCGGCCTCATCCAGCAGCACGATGGGGCGATACGCGGACGGACTGTCCGGGGGTCGACCCTCCTTCCGCAGGAGGCACAACCTCCCCTCCTTCCACACTCTCGGGAACCGTCCCTCCCTCAGGCAATCGTCCATGATCTGCCTGAGTCGGTTCCCGAGGTGTTTAAGGGCGATGGGGAGTACCCGACCTGGTACTCCGTCGGGCCCCGGGGCTTTCTTGCAGCCCCGGAGCCGGTCCACCGCCCTCTCGAACTCGTCGTCGCTTACCGGCGCGACGACGAGTTCGGTCGGGTCCTCCAAGTCCCCCGGTGGCTCGGTCATCACCGGGGGAGTTATCGAGGGGGCTGGCGGAAACAGCCCCTCGATGACCCTCCTGAGGAGGGGGGGCTCCAGGGAGTCCATGGGGGGGGCGGTACGCATTTTGTTGCGTACCACCCTATACGGCCGCCCCCACGGATCCCGGTCCAGCGTGGCCAAGAACGAGGCGTGCGCCTCGTCCTTGGCCTTGGCTATGCCCAGCTGGAGGGCCCCCTTGGCGACTTTGAGGGCCCTGTAGAGCCCCTCCTCCTCCTCCGCCGTGTGCCGCCTGCGCCTACAGTGCTGGTAGGCGCGGCGGGCACAGTTGCTGGTGGTCCGCATGGCCGAAATTTCAGCGGACCACCAGTACACCCTCCTCCGGGAGAAGAGGCGCCGCGCCCGGGGCATAGACGCTCCGCACACAGCCTGTAGTGCGGAGCGAAACCGGCGCGCCCTCTCCTCCACTCCCGAGGCGGCGGGTGGGGCGGCACACCAGGCCTCCACCATCGCCGCCTCATCCGCCCTGGCCCTGTCCAGATGGGACAGGGACCACTTGGGGAACTCCTCCCCTCTCCCTCCTCCTCCTCCTCCCCCCCCCCTCGGGACGGGTGGCGGTTGCCCCCCTCTGGAGACCCTCAGCCTGATATACAGGTGGTCTGAGAGGGTCTCCACGTCCTCCAGGACGCGCCAGTCGGTGAGGCGTGCGGCAATGGCAGGGGTCGCGAACGTTATGTCCACGATGGACCCCCCCTGCCGCCGCACGCACGTGTTGGCGCAGCCCTGGTTGAGGACCACCAGGCCCGATGCCGCCACCCAGTCCCGCAACGCCGCCCCGCGCGCGTCCGTTACGGGGGAACCCCACGCAGCACTCTTGGCGTTGAGGTCCCCCAGGACCACTGTTTGGCGCGGGGCCACCCTCCTCAACACCCCCCCAAGGACCCCCAGGTAGGCCTCGAAGTCCGCCAGCGAACTGTTGGGGGAGAAGTACACCGCCAATAGGGCGGTGTCGTTCCCCCATTTGGCCGCCGCGAACCCCAGGCCCGTCTCGAGGCCTACCAGGGGGGGACCGTCGCCGACCGCCGGAACCACTACGGCAACCCTATTGTCCGTTGACCCTACCCAATTGGGTAGGGGCGGGACAAAGTAGGGTTCCGCAACCACCGCCACATCTATCGACCACTCCGCCATGGTCTGCATGAGCAGATCCTGTGCTCTGGCGGAGTGGTTGATGTTGGCCTGCAGGAACTCTAAATGCCGGTGTGCTGGCATTTAGAGTTCCATGCTGGTTCCCTCCGCGGCCCGGTCGGCGACATTCGTCGGGGGGGCGTTTCCACTAATGACTACAGGTGCCGCCGGGCGGGGACGCTGGGGCCTAGCGTCCCGGCCTTTGGTTTCTGGGGGGAAGCAACTCCTCCCCCCGAGGTGGTGGTCGGCCGGGAGTTTGGCCTGGGCGCAGACCGCGCACCAGGGCCTGGGCGCAGACCGCGCACCAGGGCTTCTCCCAGCACTCAACCATCGAGTGCCCCTTCTTAGAGCACCGGAAGCAACAGTTGGTCCGGTCCTCTTTGGAGGGGCACAACTCCCGCGCATGGCCGACACCAAAGCACCTGAAACACCGCATTGGTGTCGGCCCTACTGCAGAGACCCTGGCGGAGGCCCATCCCACCAGGATCCTGCCCGCCTTCTTCAGGGCCAACGCGGCCGTAACGGGGCACTGGATTAGGCAAGATCCAGTGCCGTCGTAGAGGGCACGCACGGCCCCCACTCGCACCTGGGCCGCCTGGCAGCCCCCCACGGCTGCCACTGCCTGCGCCACCGATTCCTTACTTGCCGACTCATCAAGGCCGGCAATCTGGACGCCGGCCATTTTAACAGGCCGGCTAACATCGGCGACGTCGCCCACCAGGGCCTGCAGCCTGGCGGCCAGGGTGTCCGCCCGTGCATGGCCGTCCTCCCCGGGGACCTCTATGACCCGGGACCCGGTCATAGAGGTCCTAACCCTTACATGCTCCAGGCCGACCTCCCTTAGGCTAAGGCCGTTTATGGCCTTAGCCATGGTGGCCTGGAGGGTGGTGGTGGCATCTTTTTTAAGCGTCACCACCACAGCCGCCGTTTTAGGGACGGCCAACTTGGCCGGACGCGCGGCCGCCGCCTTCCTCCCTTCAAGGGAATTCCTGCTGGGGGGAGGGGGGGAGGCCTTAGCCTTCTTCTTCCCCTTCCCTTTCCTCCTAACCACCTCCGACCACGTCACGTTCGCGGGCGGAGGCGGTGCTTGGCCCGATGGGCCGGGTCCACCCTCCGAGGGCCGGGTGGCTCTCGGGGCCGGGGCGGTTTTGGCCGCCTTGGCGGGCTTCTGGGGGCGGCCAGGAGGGGCGGGGGTCGGGCCTGCCGCCTTCTTGGCCGGTTTCACTTTGGCCCGGCCATCGCCGAGCCTGGCCCTGGCCTCCGGCTCCGGGGCAGGGGCCCTAACCTGGGCCGGGGGCGGCGGAGCGGCCCTAACGGCCCTATCAGCCCTTGGAGCTTCCGGGGCGGCGGTAGCGGCGGCAGCGGCGGCAGCGGCAGCCCTCCTCTCGTGGGCAAGCGGGGGACGGAGGATCGGCTCCGCCGGGAGGCGCCTGTTCACCTCCTCAATCCGGTCATTAATCATACGACCGAGGCTCAGGAAGAGATCCCGCTTCATCTCTTCGATGGCCTCGGTCAATTCTGCCGTCCCGAATTGAAGAGGGACCGGAGCAGGAGCCGCCGGGATCTCGCGCTCGCTAAAGGCGCTGCGGAGCGCCTTCAGCTCCGCCGTATTGAGCGCGAGCTCCTCCCTCATTCTTTTGTTGTCCGCCTTTAATCGGCGGACCTCCTCGCTTTCCGACCGGGCCGCCTCCACCTCGTCCATCGACCCGAGGATGGTTTGGCAGGCCCGGTACATTTTGCCCTTTATCTCCCCCTTGAGGTTACTCGATACCCTGGCTGCCTCCAGGATATCTTTCGCCGCCAAGCGGGCCGCGTCCAGTGGGTCGGCCTCCTGCCGACCCTCAGCATACTCCATGCTCACTGGGGAGCGCGAGCCCGAACGGGAGCGTCGGTCATTACCGGCGCTCGCGCTCCCCCCCTTTCCCCCCTTTGCCCCCTTGGGGCGGAGCTCGGGGAAGTCCCGGCGGTATAAGGCTGCGGCATCGGCCTCGGCCTCCAAGCCCTCCTCGAACTGAGGCTCAAGCTGGTACAGCTTGGCCCTCAGCCTCGCCGCAGCCAATCCGGAGTATGCCCCTTTGGGCTTCCCCCTCCTTGCCGTATTAACTTTAACGGGGACAACAATCTCCACCTCCCCTGTCTCCTCTAGAGCCCTCTTGGAGGGCTGAGGGGCGCTCTCGCCCACCTCTATGAACTCCGAGTCATCCACCTCCGACTCCGAACTGGAGTCGGAGATAACTCCCCCCCCCCTCGGTAAAACCCTCCTATTTCTCGTAGGCGAGGCCATTGTGGCCCCCCCTACCTCCCCCCCGAAAACGGCCGAAATCCAACCGCTAGGACCAGAGTTAGCCAGAAACCTAACTAAAACTGGTCAAGTGCGAGTCGGATTTCGACTTTCCTATACTAAAGAGGAAAAAGCGCCTGAAATTTTCCTAATAGCAATCTGGGGAAACTTTGTCCCCAGATTTGGCGCACTTCCCGGGGTCGTAGCGCGACGGGAGAAACACCAAAAGGTGCAGCGCAATTGCCCCCTAATTACCAAATTAAAAAATGTGGAGAAAGGTTAATAGGTTAAAAGATTTTCAATTTACAAACTTTCGGATGACCCTTAAGTTTGTAAATCTTCTAACCCTCCCTACCTCGGTACCTTGTACCCGTAATAACTTTTGACCCAAAAGCCAAAAAATTACAAAAACCACCCCACGATTTAAAAAACAAACTTAACTACCCCCCCTCAAAATTTAAAACAGCTGCGAAGATCGCAACTAATTTTAAACTTTGACCAAACTGGAAAAAGTCGGCAAGTGTTTTTGAAAAATTCGAGCAGAAAACTCGATTTTTTCAAAAACAAATTTCTCAAAATTTTTCCAGCAAAGCCCACAAAACAAACGACACCACACGAAGCGGGACCGTTGCCGCTACCCCCGCCCAAAAACTGAGCAAGGTGGGGTGTTGGCAACACCGACTAAATTAAAAAGCAAAAAGGTAAACAAACCCAATATTTTAAGAAAAATAGAGGGTTAAAATTTACCTTTTGGGGAGCCCTCTAGCTCCAGAACTTTCGTCCTGGCTACTAAAGGGAACTACACCACGTTAAAGACGGGGATTGCCGCTACCTTCCTACCCCAAAATGGGGTTGGTACGATATCGGCAACACACCAAACAAAAAAGACAAAAGTACAACAAATCCGAGCAACAAAAAACCAACCGCAAAAAGAAAAATCCAAAAAACAAGCAAGTGTCACGTGATAGGAGAGAATCGAAAACCGTTATGAATAGCCAAAAAAATGTAATATCCTGACACCAAAACGCACGAAACTCCTACTGATAGCACCCGAGAAACCAACTCCAACCTAACCTAACCTAACCTAACCTAACCTAACCTAACCTAACCTAACCTAACCTAACCTAACCTAACCTAACCTAACCTAAGCTAACCTAACCTAACCTAACCTAACCTAACCTAACCTAACCTAACCTAACCTAACCTAACCTAACCTAACCTAACCTAACCTAACCTAACCTAACCTAACCTAACCTAACCTAACCTAACCTAACCTAACCTAACCTAACCTAACCTAACCTAACCTAACCTAACCTAACCTAACCTAACCTAACCTAACCCAGTAGCGCCAAGGCACTCACCGAGAGCGGATCGTTCAGCGCCACTCTCCCGTAAAAAGATACGCCATTTTCCGTGCCATTTCTAGTGCCAATTTGGGTGCCAATTCTAAGCGCCAACATAAGAGCCAAAAATCAGTGCCGTTTTTAGTGCCAATTCGGGGTGCCATCTACCGAATCCACATAGTGCTGGTGGAAGTGCTAGTGATAGTGCTAGTTATCCTGGTGGTGTTGTGTGTGTGGTGATCGTGCCGCTGTGCTGCTGTTGTCAACCGCCCTGCCTAATAGGAGATCAGGCGGTGCTGGGACTGGCGGGACGGAGATCTGAAACCTGAGAACAGAAGACACCGCCACCAGGAGTAGCCAGTCGTCGCGCTTTGGAGCCCGGACCCTTGGGGCAGGAGGGCGACGTCGTCGGTCTTGGTTGAAGCTGGAAGGTCAGTCTTTGCTGCCTTATTTTGCTTTACCTGGCTTCTTGCTTTGGCTTTGGCGTTGGCCGCTCTTTGTGGAGGTCTCTGTTGCTTGCCTTCAATGTGTGGTGCTGCGCTTGGGGTGTCATCTGTTCGTTGACCTCCGAACCCCCCTTTTCTGCTGGCGCTGCTTTGTGGCGCCGATTAAAGACTGCCCGCTGCTTGTTAGCGTATTTTTGCGGAGCCATTATCCGCTGCCATATTGTCGCGCCAATTGCTTAAGTCACCGTTTTCAAAATTCTGGCTGGCACCGATTATAGAGCCGAGGCCGGGAGCCACGGTATCCGGACTGGAAAGCTTGAAATTGCGATTGTTGGCTTCCTGCTTTTGACTTTGCTGATCGACCCATTTTACTGTGCAGCGGTTTCCGGCGCCCTTTCTAGCACTTTTCCCGGAGCCATTGACTCCGCCGCCATAAATTGAGCCGAATTCTGGAGCCGCTTGTGGGCAAAACCCGGCGCCGTTTCAGGAACCATTACCTGCCGCCACAAGAGCCAATTTCCGAAGCCAATTCGTGGGTAATTCTTGGCGCCGTTTCCGGAGCCGTCATCTGCATCCGTAGGGGAAGCCAATTTGCTGAGCCAATTTGCGGGCAAATCAAGGCGCCGTTTTCGTAGCCAAATTGCGGAGCCAACATGGGACGCTGATTGCTGAAGACCATACGTAGGACCTTACATAGTAATTTTAAATTATAATTGTGATTTAATTGACTAGTTTTATGGTTAGACTTTAAGAAATTACCGACATAGAGAGTGGTGGCCGTACTGAGTTTACTAATTGTGTTATTATGTGTTAATATTTTCCAACCCCATTGACGTTTTTCCCACTTGCCTAGGCCGAGTATAGCAAATTCTGTGTCCTTTTGTTTGTTTTCGTGTTTGAGTGTTTTGGGTTACCTAGAATTCATTTAGTGGTGTGCCTGGCCCTGTGGTCATGTCCTCGACCTCGTCCCTTTCAAAAAGGGAAAAGGAGGGGGGGGCAAGGAAAGCTAGATCCAGACCGGGTGACGGGCCGTCCGTAAAGCCGAGTGTCTCCGCGAGGCTTCCGAAGACGCTGCCATCCCGGGGAGTAGCCCTGGGCGCTCGGCCTGGGCCGGGCCCCTTGGGTGCGGGACCGAAAGCGGAGGATGGAGGGCGCGAGAAAGGATCGTGCGACCCTGTCAAACTGGGTGGAGAGGCCTTGTACAGTGGGGAGCCTACCGATCGGAAAGATATTGGGCCGGAGGCGGAGTCCTCTCCAGTTATGGAGGAGGCCACCTGGTCTGATTTGCCGGAGCGGCCCGGGGAGGTGGTGGTCGTCGACGATTCCTTCGGGAATGTAGGCAGATCTAGATCGCCGTCGGCGGCCTCAACGCCGGCCGTATCGGGTACCGCCCGGCCAAGGGCGAGGTCTGGCTCTAGGTCTGAGTCGGCGCTTCTCCGGATCCGTACGCAGATCCGCGAGGCAGAGGCGGCGGACCTGGCGGAGAGATTGCGGTTGGCGGGTGAGCCTGCGGACCCGGAGGACGCACTGGAGCCCTCTCTATGTGTGGACGATCGCTCAGTCTGCACATCCGACGCTGGCATGGTTGGGGGAGGACTCATCAGTGAGCTCCCCCAGAAAGCGAACAAAATCTTGCAGGCGGCAAAGGTGGCACTGGAGTCGTCCGGGAACCTAAAGAGGACGGTAAAGGAAACGCTAGTGGATTCCCTCCATATATTATACGAGATCATTTTGCGCTTAGCGGACTCGAGAGCTCGACACATGACCGAGTTCCTAAGAGAAAAGGCTACCCACGAGAGGCGTCTCACTAATCTGGAAAGGGCTCACTCCAGGGCGCTTGGCGACTTTATCCGGTCGGCGAGAGATGACACCGACCGACACAGAGACGCTCTGGAGGGCATCACAAGGGAACTGGCAGCCCATAGAACTATAATGGTGTCGGACATTGGGGACCCATTAGAGCAGGTGAGAGAAACCCTTAATAGTGGTAACAGACCCCAGTCCCAGGTGGCGGAGGGAGGTGGCTGCATGGCCGGTGAAAGCCTGAGGTCACTGCGAGCCGGCGTCGAGGAGATCAGAGAGGCAGTGAGAAGGCCGCTTGTCGACGGAGGGCAAATAGCAGGAAATGAGATCTTCGTTGAGGTGCGGCGACTAAGGGATGACCTGGCCAGGGTCGCAGAAGTTACGTCCGGCCTCAGAGAGGATGTCGGCAAGGTGATCACTGCCACGGGAGAAATCGAAGCCAGTGGAGATAAAGCGGTGTCAAGACTGGGGGACCTTCAAGAGGCGGTCCGGGATCTTGCCCAGGGGGTGCAAGCCACTGCCAAGGGTGACCATATTGGTCGAGTCTCCCGGGAGCTGAGCGAGGTCCAGACTTGCGTTAAAGCGGAGAGTGAGAGGCTCTACTCTAGAGTCGCAAAGGGCTTTGACAGTATGAGCGAGGACCTTCAGACAGCCATGGTCATGCAGCCGATGAAGAATAACCTCATGGCTGAGATGGCGGGGTCGGGCGACCATCCAGAGGGGCCCTCTGAACATCTGATCGGCGCCAGCACTGACGCCGCATGCCGCATGGAGGCTCGTGGCCAATGGAGAGTGGCTCAACCGAGGAAGGCCAGGGCAAGACGTGAGCGGGACCATTCGCTCGCGGGGGCTGGAACGGAAGTCTTCGTTCCCCCGAGACCGGCCTACCCGCTGGTGGTGGAATCCGTGGATCCTGGCCACAGCAGTGGCAAGGTCATCGAGATCCTAAAGGATAAGGTCGATGTGTCGGAGCTGGGCATAGGGGTAGGTTACGTCAGGAGTCTTAGAAAACAGAAGGCTGCTGTGGGGCTTGCATCGGAGGAAGACCGGGAAGCTCTAAGTAGAGCCATCAAAGAAAAGTGCCCGGGCCTCAAGGCTACCTCGAAGAACCTGCGGAAGCCGCTACTGCGATTGGTGGGGGTCGTAAGGGGTCAAACCGATGCACAGATTCCGGGATCCATAGTGCGGCAGAATGCGCCCCTGTTAGGTGGAGTTGAAAGGGCGGAGGAGCGGATGCGCGTGCTGAGGAGGACCAGGGGCAGGGTGCCTGAGATAACGAATGTTATCCTTGAGGTGGATGCGGAGATGTGGTCCCGCCTCAGGGATAAAAGGATAAAATTGGGATACCAGGTCGTGCCGGCATATGATCAATCCCCGGTCATACAATGCTACGCCTGCCTCCGCTACGGACACTATGCCAGGGAATGTACCCATCAACGCACATGCGGCCATTGCGGGGCGGAACATGACACCAGAGAGTGCCCGAAATTGGACCCAACACCTAAGTGTTCTAACTGTGTGAGACTTGGAAGGACAGCAGGAGACGCGGCTCACCCAGCCTACAGTGGCGAGTGCCCGGAGTGGGTGAAATGGGACCGGCTGGCCAGAACGCAGGTAAAATATTGCTGAAGGCACAAACAGGATGATGTCGGTGACCCAGGTGAACTTGGGACGGGGGTACGCAGCCACCAGGGAGTGCTTAGTGGAAGCTGAAAAGGATGGTGTGAGCGTGCTCCTTCTGCAGGAGCCATATGTGGGAGCAAAGGGGTACCTCACCACAAATCACCGGGTGATTCAGCAGACGCAGGGTGAGGGGGTGGTGAAGGCGGCCATAGTCCTTTTGGATCCGAAGGTCAGAGTGACGGTCAACCCGGAGCAGTTAACCAAGAATATTGTGGCGGCTACGGTATCGGTGGGGTCTGTCAGCCTGGTCATGATAAGTATGTACCTGGAGGGGGACCGCCCGATTGATGGTTATCTGTGGAAGCTCAGGCACATGCTCCTCACGGCCGGGACAATTGGAGCCATTGCTGGGGGGGACATTAATGCGTCCAGCCACTGGTGGGGATGCGGAAATGAGGACGGAAGGGGAGCGGATTTTGCTGACCTGTGCTCGGAGTGTGGGCTCAACATACTCAACAGCGGACGGACGCCCACTTTCCACGCATGGAGGGGGGGGAAACTGTTCTCCAGCATAATAGACGTCACGGCTTGCACCGACCAGTGGTTGGGTCGCGTTAGGGACTGGAGGGTTGTGGTTGAGGACGCTGGGTTGACTGACCACAGGAAAATCCGTTTTAAGGTATACGGCGCAGATTCTGGTGCGACGTTGGCAAGAACCTCCACTAGGATATATAACACCAGCAAAGCGAGGTGGGACGGATTCCAGTTATCGCTGATCAAGGAACTTGAAGAAAGAAATATCACGAAGGAGTCCGTCCAACTAATTTCCTCCCGCAAAGATATGGAGGCTATGACCGAAGACCTGACGGAGGCCATAAGGAGTGCGTGCCTTGGCACCATCCCACTGAAAGTGGTAGATGCAAGGCCGAACAAGTCCACATGGTGGACAAAAGAGCTGAATGAGGCTAAACTTCGTGTTCGAACCCTTAGGAGGAGGATCTCTGCGGCGAACCCGGCACGTAGACAAACGGTCTACGCGGAGTACGCGAAGGCCCGTGAGGAATACAAACAGGAGATACAAGGCGCCATTGAATCAAGCTGGAGGAACTTCTGTTCCAGACAGGAGGGGGAGGACCTTTGGAAGACCACGTACAGGATTATTAAAAAGTGCCTGGCAGGGGGCGGAAACCAGGAGTGTCAGCTTAAATCTCCCCGGGATGGCAGTATCCTGAGCGCCAGGGACTCAGCCGAACTCTTGGCTCAGACCTTTTTTCCGCGGGACAGCCCGGACCAGGACGAAGACGGCCACAAGGGGATTAGGGAAGAGGCCAGGTTAGTCCGGGAATCGTTGGCGAGCCGGCCTCCGCCGGAAAGCTTCGTGCCTCTTACGGCAGGGGAGACTGTCGAGGTGCTCAAGACCATGAACCCGAACAAGTCGCCTGGCGTCGACGGTCTGACTTCGGATATATGCCAAAAAGCATCTGAGGCAAGCCCGGAAGTCCTGTTGGCAGTATTTAATCAGTGCCTCAAACTGTCTTACTTCCCACTCTGTTGGAAGGCGGCATATATCCGAGTCATACCCAAGCCGGCCAAGGACGACTATGCGGCACCCAAGTCCTACCGACCGATCGGTCTGCTTCCGGTGCTGGGGAAGGTCTTGGAGAAGATGGTCTTTAATAGGCTCGGCTGGGAGATGTCGAGGGGAGTGGGATTGAGCCCGAGACAGTACGGTTTCGTACCCCAGAAAAGTACGGAGGACGCCCTCTATGACGCAATTACCTTGGTCAGGGATGCCGTCAGGGATAAGGAGATTGCGGCGATGGTGTCTCTGGATATAGAGGGGGCATTTGACGGAGCATGGTGGCCAATGGTCATTAGGCAGCTGGCAACGCATTGCCGAGATCGGTGGCTCGTTGGAGTGTTGTGTAGTTACCTAGAGGATCGCCAAATAACCCTCGACTATCTGGGTGAAAGGGTGCGGATGGCCACGGAGCGCGGATGTATTCAGGGATCGATTGGAGGCCCAACGCTCTGGAACTTACAGCTGGACCCGCTGCTGGTTGAGGCGGAGGGCATGAAGGCGCAGATCCAGGCCTTTGCCGATGATATCGTGATAGTGGCGAGAGCAAAGACAACTCTGGAACTTAATACGCAGGTGAATGAAGCGCTGGAGATGGTTGCCAAATGGGGTGGACGGCACAAGTTGAAGTTTGCCGCCCACAAGACCCAGGCGGTAATCGTCACCAAAAAACTAAAATACGACGATCCAATCTTCAGTATGCAGGGAACACAAATAAGACCGGCGGACAGCATAAGGCTGCTGGGATTGACCGTAGACCGGAACCTCGGATTTGGCCCCCACCTAGACAATGTCACCACCAAGGCCTTAAACTTGTTTAAGATGGTGTCAAGAATGGCCAAAGTTGGGTGGGGACTAAATCCGGGGATTCTACGGACGATTTACTTCACAGTGGTGGAGCCCACTGTGCTCTATGCCGCCGGGGCCTGGGGTGATGTTGCCGAGAAGGTGTATGTAAGGAAGAGATTGGATCGGATCACCAGAGTTTTTGCCATAAAGATATCCAAGGCTCACCGGACTGTGTCGACAAATGCCAGTGCAATCCTGGCCCGGGTCATACCACTTGACCTTAGGCTGTGGGAGCAGAGGGAGATTTACCTAGTGAAGAGAGGTAAGCCGCTTCCGGAGATCCCTGGGCGAACGCTGCAGCGGCGGGTGCACCCTTCGAGTCTGCCTCATCCTGCAAGAAGGGACCGCCTGAGTTTCGGGCTGGCCACTACAGAGGAGGAGTGTGCGAGTGGATCGTCTCGGAGGGCGAGGTACTTCACTGACGGAAGCAAAATAGAGGGAAAGGTCGGAGCGGCGATCTCGGTATGGAAGGGGGATACCGAGTCCACGTACCTTAGTTTCCGTCTGGGGAGCCATTGCTCGGTCTATCAGGCGGAAATGACGGCGCTGCACAGGGCTACCGAAGTTGCGCTGAAAGGGAAGGACCCAATTGTCATTTACAGCGACTCGCGATCGTCGTTGCAGGCTGTTTGTGACCCGGGATCACTCAATCCCATAGCGGTTGAGATTAGAGAAAATATAGAGCTTGCTAAATCGAGAGGATGCCAAATAGCCCTGTGCTGGATAAAGGCCCATGCTGGCCTGATGGGCAATGAAAGAGCGGACGAACTCGCCAAGAGGGCAGCTCTGAAAGATAAAAGGGCACCTATTTACGATAAGTTCCCCATTTCATTTGCCAAGCGCACCCTGAGGGCGAGAACCCTTCTAGTATGGCAGAGGCGCTATGTGGAGTCTTCAACGGCCTCTGTAACGAAACTTTTCTTCGGGGATGTCTACACGGCAAAGGCGGTTATGGATAAGGTGGAAAGCGGGAGCCTAATTGCCCAGTTGTTCACTGGGCATGGGGGGTTCAAGCAGTATCTCCATCGATTTAGGCTAGCTAATGTCCCATTTTGTTCTTGTGATGATAGGTCGGAGGAGACAGTCGCACATATTTTGACGGAGTGTCCTAAATTCGGCCGGGACAGATGGGAATGCGAGTCTCAAATGGGCTTGGACTTGAAAGTTAAAAATTTTTGTGAAATTATCATGAGTAAGGAATCTCGGCCCTTCTTTTTGTCATACGCGAAAAGGGTCCTGCGCGTGGCAGCAAGGGCAAACGGGGCGACGGCGGTCTAGGGTTATGGTTGAGTAGTGGAGAGAGGGCAATAATATCTGTAACCTATAAGGAGACATGTCTTTCCAAAAATTTATATTGCTTGATTTAATTGGTTTGATTATTTGATTCAATTTATTAATTTTATTTGAATTTTTACAAAAAAGTGTTTTTAATTCCAATTTGTTGACATTGTATTTTATTTTATTGTTAATCTCCTTTAGTTAATTCAAATTGTTAATTTTATTTTAATTTTATAAAAAGCGTTTTAATTTCAATTTGTTGACATTGTATTTTATTTTATTGTTCATCTCTTTTAGTTAAGTCAATTTGTTAATTTATTTGAATTTTATAAATAGTGTTTTAACTCCAATTTGTCACATTGTATTTTATTTTATTGTTCATCTCTTTTAGTTAATTCAATTTGTTCTTATTCATTAATTTAATTTATATGGAAAAATGTCTTAATTCTCTTGTATAGTTAAAGATAATTGTGGCAAGAAAAAATAAAAAAAAAAAAAAAAAAAAAAAATTTTATAATTATACGGAAGGCACAGATCGATTTATGTATGTAAATTGCTTTAGTGTTAAGATATAATTTTGTTTAATTGGTTGTTAATTTAAGATATCCGGGGCGCTACTGCTAGGATAGGAATATTTGTTAGTTAAGTTTAGATAAGATAGCATGATGTTTTAAAATTAAAATTAAGATATATATAAGGATGCATGTAAGGGAATAATATTGTATGGAAAATTGTTAAAAAGAAAAGAAAATATATTGGAAAAGAATTAATCACTGAAAAACAAATATCAGTGGGACATAAAAAGATGCGCACGGTGTTTTTAGGTGGTGAGAGTCCACCACTGCCTGGGCCTCCCTTCCCAGGCGTGCATAACGCATTTTCACTGTGCGCCAAAAAAAAAAAAAAAAAAAAAAAAAAAAAAAAAAAAAAAAAAAAAAAAAAAAAAAAAAAAAAAAAAAAAAAAAAAAAAAAAAAAAAAAAAAAAAACCTAACCTAACCTAACCTAACCTAACCTAACCTAACCTAACCTAACCTAACCTAACCTAACCTAACCTTTTTTTTTTTTTTTTTTTTTTTTTTTTTTTTTTTTTTTTTTTTTTTTTTTTTTTTTTTTTTTTTTTTTTTTTTTAAGAGGGGAAATGCATTACGCATACCACCGTTCCAGGGGAAGGCACGGTGGTTATGTGGGACTCTCCGCCCATCCCCTCCCCCTGCGGGAAAGGGACGAGAAGCATACCCACTAAAACCCCTCTGTTTGCCATCGGTTTCACTGTCCACCGGGATGAGGGCACACTGCGAAGCATTCTTCTACGTCCCGGTGGTGACTGGCTCTACGCCCCTTCTTTTTGTCGGGGTTTTAAAACACCCATTTCGATCTTCTTCGCGCACGGGAATCCCGAGCGCGCCCTCTCAAGCTCATCTTGAGTGATAGGCTTCCCCTAGCCCGTCACTCGAGCCTTGGTTAGGGTGGAATATTGCGCGCGTACGCTCGCCTTCTCCTTCCTAAGCGGCGGCTACGGATAGAGTCGGTAGCACTTGCCTCCCTTATTCTCTCCGCCTCCTCTTTCAGCTCGATGACCACCTCACAGAATTTTTGGGCAGCAACCCAAGCTCGATCAGTCTCCACCATAGCGTTGACTACGACCGGCAACGAGAGATTGCCGCCCACGGTAGCCACGAGCTCTCGGCGCTGTTCTGCCCACGCAGGACACTCTTCCAGCGTATGCTGGGTGGTGTCTTCGAGGCAGCCGTCGCAGTGGTGACACACCGCGGACGGCTCCCTTCCGATCCGGTGCAGGTACTTGCCGAAGCATCCATGCCCCGAAAGCACCTGCGACAATCGGAAGGTGAGCACACCGTGCTCCCTGTCCAGCCACTGCACGAGGACTGGACGAACTGCCTCTATGGTTATTGCACCAGCACTTGGTTGAAAGAGGTTGCGTTGCCACTTCAACACGGCTGCTGCTCGCTGCTCCTCCCTCACCGATTCGACTTCCTCCTTTGAGGGTGGAAACTGGTTCACCGCGATCTCGTTCTCGCGCCATGAGTGAACGGACGCGAGAATTCCCGCTTCCAGTTCCCACGGCAGGGAGCCAGCCAAAACGCACGCCGCTTCAAAGGACACCGTGCGGTATCCACGGGCAGCTCTGATAGCCATTGCCCTCTGCGGACGATGCAGAAGGGCAATTGTCCGGCTGTTCAGAGCGCCATTCCACACAGGTGCCCCATACAGTGCCATTGAACGCACAATGCCCAGGTACAGGCGCCGGCAAGCCGCTTTTGGGCCGTTGAGATTCGGCAGTAGACTGCCGAGTGCGGCTGCCGTGCGCAACAACTTGGGCATTAACCGCCGGAAATGGTCCTCAAAGGTCCATCTGCTATCAAGCGTGAGCCCCAAATATTTCATTTGGGGCTCGATATTAATGCGTATTCCGCCGACAATTATGTGGGATCCCGAGGGTGGCTTGTTCCGAGGCCCATAAAAACATAAAGCCTCGGATTTGTTAAGGGCCACCTCGAGACCTAGCTCTCGAATCCGACTCACAACTTGGGCCACTCCAGCCGTAGCGAGAATGGCACAATCTCGGTAGGTGTTGCCCCGAGCCGTCACCAGAGTGTCATCTGCGTAACACGTGACGCTTACACCACGAAGGAGAACGCCCCGTAACACCCAGTCATAGCCTATGTTCCACAGGAGTGGCCCGAGAACTGACCCCTGTGGAACACCACAAGTCACCACATGACGACACCACGCCTCTCGACTCTTGAACGAGACGGATCTTCCTGATAGATAGTCAGCAATTATGCGCTGGAGGTAGTTTGGCACCCGATGATACCGGAGTGCCTCCCTAATGCAACTCCAGGGCAAGGTATTGAAGGCATTGGCAATGTCAAGAGACACTGCCAAGACGACCTCACCCTGGGCAACTGCTTCCTCCGCCATCTCCTTCACTCGCATAATTGCATGAACGGTAGACCTGCCCACCCTAAATCCATACTGTTTGTCGTCCAGGTCCGGGCCGACTCGCACCAAATGCTTGACGAGGCGATTGGCTATAATACGCTCGAAAAGCTTCGCCACCTCGTCAATGAGCACGATCGGGCGGTAACCTGAAGGAGAATCAACCGGTCGACCTTCTTTTCTCAGTAGGACAAGTGTCCCGGTCTTCCACAGCTGTGGGAAGCGTCCTTGTGAGAAACAGGCATCCATGAGCCCATTGATCCTCTCCTCATATGCACCTGCAGCAAGGACCCATGCACGTCCGGGAATACCGTCTGGTCCCGGAGCCGTCTTCTTGGCACGTAATCGAAGGATTGCAGCTCCAAATTCACCAGAAGATACCGGCGGTATTTCCTGTGTCACGACTATACCATCATTCCTTTGAGACGGAGCCATGGATGGAGGCGTATGCTCCTCCCTGTGTGGGAAGAGAGCTCGTACTACTGCTTCCACCATCTGAGGCTGGAGACTCTGCGTCAACGGGGGTGCCCAGGGCCGAAGTTTCCCTCGCACCATGCGATAGGGGCGACCCCATGGGTCTTGGTTCAGAGTCTCTATCATCTCTTCCCTCGCACCGTCTCTTGCTTCACTAATAGCGACTCGAAGCGTGCGTTTGGCCGTCCTGTAGGCATTACGCAGCGACGACTCGGCAGACTCGTCTCGGCGTCTCCTTCGTCGTTGCCTCTGGTACTGGCGTCTTGCAGCTACGCATGCAATACGTAGTTCTGCAATTTCAGAAGACCACCAGTACACTTGTCTTTTCGGCGGTTGACGTCCCTGACGTGGCATTGACGCATCGCAGACGCGAGTCATCGACTGGCGTAACGCCACAGCCTCCTCATCAACGCTCAGTGTGCCGTCCGGGGGTATCCATGTCTCGACTAGGGAAGCCTCAATGAGGATATCCCTATCAAGAAGCTTCACCACCCACCGTGGGTTGTCATTAGGCAACACCGGCCGTGCCGACTGAACCGGAATCGCGGAGGACGCAGAGACACTGAAACGTATGTAGAGGTGATCTGAAAGTGTCTCCACGCTCTCCACGACTTCCCATCCGTAGACTCGCTGCTTTATTATTGGGCTGGCAAACGCCAAATCCACAACGGAACTGCCCTGCGGCCGAATGCAGGTTGGTTGGGAACCCTGATTCAAAAGGCAAAGGCCCGCCGACAACGCCCACTCTTCCAGTACCGCCCCCCTTGCATCAGTAACTGGGCTACCCCAGGCAGAGTTCTTGGCGTTAAAGTCACCCATTACTAGAACAGAATGAGGGTGATTTCTGCCAATGAAGGTTTCTATTCGGCCAAGGAGACCCTCAAATTCTACAAGACTTCTGCTTGGGGGACAGTACACTCCGACGATCATAATCCCTCCCACAACACCTGCTACGCAGCCTCGACCTTTTCGCACATGTTCAAATGTCGGGGAGCCAGTAGACTTCGGCACGACTAGGGCGACAAGACTATCCTCGTCCCCTACCCAGTCATCCCTGTTGGGGATGAAGTATGGTTCCGCAACAACTGCCACCTCGATCAACCACTCAGCCATGCTCTGTAAGAGCAAGTCTTGGGCCCGTGCGCAGTGATTAACATTGGCTTGAAGTAGTTGTAGGGCCATTGTTATTCGGAGTATGCGGATCCGTCTCCATATCAACTTCTACTGTCGGCTGACGCGTTGGTTGCATTACAGCCTTCCGTCTTGGGATTTTGGGTGCTGGGGCAAAGCAAGCTTTGCCTCCCAGCTGATGGTCCGCCGGTTTCTTAGCTGCAGCACAAATGGAGCAGTGTGGCTTGGCCGAGCACTCACTAGATTTGTGGCCAACTTCACCGCAGCGAAAGCACTCCTGGCTTCTGTCGACCTCCGCACTGCATTGTGCTTTCACGTGCCCTGTTTGTAAACATCTAAAGCAACGCAGAGGCCTAGGCTCAAGAAGCTTGACGGAGGCCGACACCCACGATAACTCTAGGCGACCTGCGGCAGCAATACGCTTAGCTGCAGCCACCGGGCAGTTGACCCACATGTGTCCCACACCAATAATGTCCTTTACAACTCCGCCGCTTTTTAAGCTCTCTTTCGGGCAACTGCCTGCTTCAGCAACCGCGCTTATTACCTCCTGAGCAGTAATGGAGTCATCCAGACCTGATATTTTGACTTCCATCAACTTGACCGGCCTGGAGACGCGGGCTATGTCACTGCTGAGGACCTGTCCCAACTTTTCGGCCAGTGCATCTGCTTGGGGGCCGGTGTTTGTTCCCATCACCTCAAACATTCGCGCTCCCGTAGCGCACACTCGAAAACGAACACTCTTGATCCCAAGATCAGATAGGCAGATTTTTGCCTTAGCCTCAGCAATCACGGTATCATAAGTTAGACCTTTTTCGATTGCTTCCGGCGTTAGCGTGACTACAACGGCAGCTGACCTCGGGGTGCTGAATTTTGCTGGCCTCCGTTTAGCAGCGGCAGCAGCACCTTGCTTAGCCTGCTTTTTGCGGATCCCTTTCCTGACCACCTCGTTCCAAGGCAGCTCCATCGGCTGAGCTGGAGTCAACTGCTCCATGGGCTGCGACGTTGATGGAAGGGGTTGATGCTCAGCTACCCTCTCGCGGGGAGTACCAACTGAGGTTTTGCCCTTCTTTTCCGCTTTTTTCTTCTTCCTCGCCTTTTGCATTTTGGGAACATCCGGTCCACCAGGAATTGCTTGTACCGGAGCAGCCGTCTTCTTTTGACCATTTGCCTTGGTCGGGGCAGATGATGGCCCGGTAGAAATTCCAGGGAGATCATTAGCCCGCCTGTCCGCAGCTAAAGGTGGGCGAAGTCGCTTTTCAGGCAACAATCGGTCCTCCAGTGCCTCGAACCTGGCATTTACCATCGTGCCCACCTGGCAGAGGATGGTGCGCACCAGGTCTTCGGTGTCCATCGGTCTCGGTTCCGGCTGAGTTGGCATAATTACATCAGCCTGTGGGTGTGGCCGTTCAAGGCGTAACCTCATTTCCGCCACCTCCTTGCGGAGCTGCGCAACCTCAGATTGCAGGCGGGCGTTGTCCGCCTGCAGTCCTCTTGTCTCCTCTGAAGTGCAGCGGCTCTGTAAAATCAGAGCAACTTTACTTATTTCATCCGCCGCATCCTTCAGCGAGCGCACGAAACCTCCTTTCAAATTTTTGGAGGTGACAGCAACCTTCTTAATAACATTGATGTTATCTTCTATTGCCTGGCTTAACGACGTTGCTGTCTGGAAGTCGTCTCCATTAGAAGACGACTCTGACAAAGTAAGAGTCCTAGCGCGGACCCGGGCCTCTCGAGAGGCTGCAGTGACCTCTTTCTCTGCCTTTAACAGCTCCTCCTCCCTCTCCGCTTCAATAAGCGCCAACTTTGCCTTGGCTAAGCCAACGTAATGGCCTGTAGTTGGCGGCCGTCCTCGTCTTTTCCGTAATGTGGGGCTCGTAACCCCCTCCAGACTTGTTTCTGGGTCAGAGCCTCCGTTATTTTTGTACCGCCGTTCATTAGTCCTAAGACTAGTCTCTGGCAGTGACTCAACGCTTTGCATTGAGTCACTTTCTCCCTCATCGCTACTATCCACCGACTTTTTGTTTTGTTTGTTTTTTAGAAATTCCATAATTGATCCCACGAGTATGGGGGAAAAACGGTCGATCCAGAAGGTGCCCCCTGCGACTGGACAAGCCTAATACCGTCAGAGAGTCGGCCGGTTCTCTGACGGAGCAAGCACTCACGACTGACTACCTCACAGTCATGCATCCCCTCACGGTGCTGCGCCGCTTGGGATTGAGGGATTTTTTAGTGAGGTTTTCTTCCTCTCGACCCAGCCGATTAAGGCAAGGTCCTCGGCCCGTCGAAGCCGCGAGACGTGATCCACGACACTCCAAACGGGAAACGAGTTGGTCCGACGTCGGCAAAAGCCGAATGCACCTGGCATATCGCCGCACCCGTTGAACCTCTCTCGAGGACAACCCACACTGCTGTTGCATCAACAAGGAGCAACCTCCACAACCACTGCGCTCTTTTCGGGAGTATTTAAATCCCGAGGCCTGCGCTGGACCTGTTGAGTGGTTATCCCGCCACTTGTTCGGTTACCCAACCCCCCCGCCGGATATTTGCCATGGGCTGAAAGAATCTCCCATAAGGAGAAAGTTTCAGCCAATGCCCAGGGTGCACCAGCCCAGATGCTGCGTTCTCTCCGGATCGAGATCAAGAGAGACTGCAACACCCAAGCCAACGTGGAGGAATCCGGCCTGCACCCCAACCTAACCTAACCTAACCTAACCTAACCTAACCTAACCTAACCTAACCTAACCTAACCTAACCTAACCTAACCTAACCTAACCTAACCTTTTTTTTTTTTTTTTTTTTTTTTTTTTTTTTTTTTTTTTTTTTTTTTTTTTTTTTTTTTTTTTTTTTTTTTTTTTTTTTTTTTTTTTTTTTTTTTTTTTTTTTTAAGAGGGGAAATGCATTACGCATACCACCGTACCAGGGGAAGGCACGGTGGTTATGTGGGACTCTCCGCCCATCCCCTCCCCCTGCGGGAAAGGGACGGGAAGCATACCCACTAAAACCCCTCTGTTTGCCATCGGTATCACTGTCCACCGGGATGAGGGCACACTGCGAAGCATTCTTCTACGTCCCGGTGGTGACTGGCTCTACGCCCCTTCTTTTTGTCGGGGGTTTAAAACACCCATTTAGCTCTTCTTTGCGCAAGGGAATCCCGAGCGCGCCCTCTCAAGCTCAACGTGAGTGATAGGCTTCCCCTAGCCCGTCACTCGAGCCTTGGTTAGGGTGGAGTATTGCGCGCGTACGCTCGCCTTCTCCTTCCTAAGCGGCGGCTACGGATAGAGTCGGTAGCACTTGCCTCCCTACTTCTCTCCGCCTCCTCTTTCAGCTCAATGACCACCTCACAGAATTTTTGGGCAGCAACCCAAGCTCGGTCAGTCTCCACCATAGCGTTGACTACGACCGGCAACGAGAGATTGCCGCCCACGGCAGCCACGAGCTCTCGGCGCTGTTCTGCCCACGCAGGACACTCTTCCAGCGTATGCTGGGCGGTATCTTCGAGGCAGCCGTCGCAGTGGTGACACACCGCGGACGGCTCCCTTCCGATCCGGTGCAGGTACTTGCCGAAGCATCCGTGCCCCGAAAGCACCTGTGACAATCGGAAGGTGAGCACACCGTGCTCCCTGTCCAGCCACTGCGCGAGGACTGGACGAACTGCCTCTATTGTTATGGCACCAGCACTCGGTTGACAAAGGTTTCGTTGCCACTTCAACACGGCTGCTGCTCGTTGCTCCTCCCTCACCGATTCGACTTCCTCCTTTAAGGGTGGAAACTGGTGTACCGCGATCTCGTTCTCGCGCCATGAGTGAACGGACGCGAGAATTTCCGCTTCCAGTTCCCACGGCAGGGAGCCAGCCAAAACGCACGCCGCTTCAAAGGACACCGTGCGGTATCCACGAGCAGCTCTGATAGCCATTGCCCTCTGCGGACGATGCAGAAGGGCAATTGTCCGGCTGTTCAGAGCGCCATTCCACACAGGTGCCCCATACAGTGCCATTGAACGCACAATGCCCAGGTACAGGCGCCGGCAAGCCGCTTTGGGGCCGTTGAGATTCGGCAGTAGACTGCCGAGTGCGGCTGCCGTGCGCAACAACTTGGGCATTAACCGCCGGAAATGGTCCTCAAAGGTCCATCTGCTATCAAGCGTGAGCCCCAAATATTTCATTTGGGGCTCGATGTTAATGCGTATTCCGCCGACAATTATATGGGATCCCGAGGGTGGCTTGTTCCGAGGCCCATAAAAACACAAAGCCTCGGATTTATTAAGGGCCACCTCGAGACCTAGCGCTCGAATCCGACTCACAACTTGGGCCACTCCAGCCGTAGCGAGAATGGCACAATCTCGGTAGGTGTTGCCCCGAGCCGTCACCAAAGTGTCGTCTGCATAACACGTGACGCTTACACCACGGAGGAGAACGCCCCGTAACACCCAGTCATAGCCTATGTTCCACAGGAGCGGCCCGAGAACTGACCCCTGTGGAACACCACAAGACACCACATGACGACAACACGCCTCTCGACTCTTGAACGAGACGGATCTGCCTGAAAGGTAGTCAGCAATTATGCGCTGGAGGTAGTTTGGCACCCGATGATACCGGAGTGCCTCCCTAATGCAACTCCAGGGCAAGGTATTGAAGGCATTGGCAATGTCAAGAGACACTGCCAAGACGACCTCACCCTGGGCAACTGCTTCCTCCGCCATCTCCTTCACTCGCATAATTGCATGAACGGTAGACCTGCCCACCCTAAATCCGTACTGTTTGTCGTCCAGGTCCGGGCCGACTCGCACCAAATGCTTGACGAGGCGATTGGCTATAATGCGCTCGAAAAGCTTCGCTACCTCGTCAATGAGCACGATCGGGCGGTATCCTGAAGGAGAATCAACCGGTCGACCTTCTTTTCTCAATAGGACAAGAGTGCCGGTCTTCCACAGCTGTGGGAAACGTCCTTGTGAGAAACAGGCATCCATGAGCCCATTGATCCTCTCCTCATATGCACCTGCAGCAAGGACCCATGCACGTCCAGGAATACCGTCTGGTCCCGGAGCCGTCTTCTTGGCACGTAATCGTAGAATTGCAGCCCCAAATTCACCAGAGGATACCGGCGGTATTTCCTGTGTCACGACTATACCATCATTCCTGTGAGATGGAGCCATAGATGGAGGCGTATGCTCCTCCCTGTGTGGGAAGAGAGCTTGCACTACTGCTTCCACCATCTGAGGCTGGAGACTCTGAGTCAACGGGGGAGCCCAGGGCCGAAGTTTCCCTCGCACCATGCGATAGGGGCGACCCCATGGATCTTGGTTCAGAGTCTCTATCATCTCTTCCCTCGCACCGTCTCTTGCTTCGCTAATAGCAACTCGAAGTGTGCGTTTGGCCGTCCTGTAGGCATTACGCAGCGATGACTCGGCGGACTCGTCTCGGCGTCTCCTACGTCGTTGCCTCTGGTACTGGCGTCTGGCAGCCACGCATGCAGTGCGTAGTTCTGCAATTTCAGCAGACCACCAGTACACTTGCCTTTTCGGCGGTTGACGTCCCTGACGTGGCATCGACGCATCGCAGACGCGAGTCATCGACTGGCGTAGCGCCACGGCCTCCTCATCAACACTTAGTATGCCATCCGGGGGCATCCATGTCTCGACTAGGGAAGCCTCAATGAGGATATCCCTGTCGAGACGCTTCACCACCCACCGTGGGTTGTCACCAGACAACACCGAGCGTCCCGGCTGAACCGGAATCGTGGAGGACGCAGTGACACTGAAACGTATGTAGAGGTGGTCCGACAGCGTCTCCACGCTCTCCACGACTTCCCATCCGTAGACTCGGCGCTTTATAACAGGGCTGGCAAACGACAAATCCACGATGGAACTGCCCTGCGGCCGAATGCAGGTTGGTTGGGAACCCTGATTCAGGAGACATAAGCCTGCCGTCAACGCCCACTCCTCCAGTACCGCCCCCCTTGCATCATTAACTGGGCTGCCCCAGGCAGAGTTCTTGGCGTTAAAGTCACCCATTACCAGGACAGACTGTAGGTGACTACTGCCAATGAGGGTTTCTACTTGGCCAAGGAGACTTTCAAATTCCACAAGACTTCTGCTTGGGGGACAGTACACTCCGACGATCAGAATCCCTCCCACAACACCTGCTACGCAGCCCCGACCTTTCCGCACATTTTCAAGCGTCGGTGAGCCAGAAAACTTTGATATAACTAGGGCAACGAGACTATCCTCGTCCCCTGCCCAGTCATCCCTATTGGGGATGAAGTACGGTTCCGCAACAACTGCCACCTCGATCAACCACTCAGCCATGCTCTGAAGGAGCAGGTCTTGAGCCCGTGCGCAGTGATTAACATTGGCTTGAAGTAGGTGTAGGGCCATTGTTGTTCGGAATATGCGGGTCCGTCTCCATTTCAACCTCTACTAGCGGCTGGCGCGTCGTTCGCATTGCAGCCTTCCGTCTCGAATTTTTGGGAGCAGGGGCAAAGCAAGCCTTGCCTCCCAATTGATGGTCCGCTGGTTTTTTAGCTGCAACACAGATAGAGCAGCGTGGCTTGGCCGAACACTCCCTAGATTTGTGGCCAACTTCTCCGCAGCGAAAGCACTCCTGGCTTCTGTCGACCTCCGCACTGCATTGTGCTTTCACGTGCCCTGTCTGTAAACATCTAAAGCAACGCAGAGGCCTAGGCTCAAGAAGCTTGACGGAGGCCGACACCCACGGTAACTCTAGGCGACCTGCGGCAGCAATACGTCTAGCTGCAGCCACCGGGCAGTTGACCCACATGTGTCCCACACCAATAGGGTCCTTTACGACTCCGCCGCTTTTTAAGCTTTCTTTCGGGCAACTACCTGCTTCAGCAACCGCACTTATTACCTCCTCAGCAGTAATGGAGTCATCCAGACCTGATATTTTGACTTCCGTCAACTTGAGCGGTCTGGAGACGCGGGCTATGTCACTGCTGAGGACCTGTCCCAACTTTTCGGCCAGTGCATCTGCTTGGGGGCCGGTGTTTGTTCCCATCACCTCAAACATTCGCGCTCCCGTAGCGCACACTCTGAAACGAACACTCTTGATCCCAAGATCAGATAGGCAGATTTTTGCCTTAGCCTCAGCAATCACGGTATCATAGGTTAGACCTTTTTCGATTGCTTCCGGCGTTAGCGTGACTACAACGGCAGCTGATCTCGGGGTGCTGAGTTTTGCTGGCCTCCGTTTAGCAGCGGCAACAGCACCTTGCTTAGCCTGCTTTTTGCGGAGCCCTTTCCTGACCACCTCGTTCCAAGGCAGCTCCATCGGCTGAGCTGGAGTCAACTGCTCCATGGGCTGCGACGTTGATGGAAGGGGTTGATGCTCAGCTACCCTCTCGCGGGGAGTACCGACTGAGGTTTTTCCCTTCTTTTCCGCTTTTTTCTTCTTTCTCGCCTTTTGCGTTTTGGGAACATCCGGTCCACCAGAAATTGCTTGTACCGGAGCAGCCGTCTTCTTTTGACCATTTGCTATAGCCTTAGTCGGGGCAGATGATGGCCCGGTAGAAATTCCGGGGAGATCATTAGCCCGCCTGTCCGCCGCCAAGGGTGGGCGAAGTCGCTTTTCAGGCAACAATCGGTCCTCCAGTGCCTCGAACCTGGCATTTACCATCGTGCCCACCTGGCAGAGGATGGTGCGCACCAGGTCTTCGGTGTCCATCGGTCTCGGTTCCGGCTGAGTTGGCATTATTACATCAGCCTGTGGGTGTGGCCGTTCGAGGCGTACCCTCATTTCCGTAACCTCCTTGCGGAGCTGCGCAACCTCAGATTGCAGGCGGGCGTTGTCCGCCTGCAGTACTCTTGTCTCCTCTGAAGTGCAGCGGCTCTGTAAAATCAGAGCAACTTTACTTATCTCATCCGCTGCGTCCTTCAGTGAGCGCACGAAACCTCCTTTCAAATTTTTGGAGGTGACAGCAACCTTCTTGATAACATTGATGTTATCTTCTATTGTCCGGCTTAACGACGTTGCTGTCTGGAAGTCGTCTCCATTAGAAGACGACTCTGACAAAGTAAGAGTCCTAGCACGGACCCGGGCCTCTCGAGAGGCTGCAGTGACCTCTTTCTCTGCCTTTAACTGCTCCTCCTCCCTCTCCGCTTCAATAAGCGCCAACTTTGCCTTGGCTAAGCCAACGTAATGGCCTGTAGTTGGCGGCCGTCCTCGTCTTTTCCGTAATGTGGGGCTCGTAACCCCCTCCAGACTTGTTTCTGGGTCAGAGCCTCCGTTATTTTTGTACCGCCGTTCATTAGTCCTAAGACTAGTCTCCGGCAGTGACTCAACGCTTTGCATTGAGTCACTTTCTCCCTCATCACTACTATCCACCGACTTTTTGTTTTGTTTGTTTTTTAAAAATTCCATAATTGATCCCACGAGTATGGGGGAAAGACGGTCGATCCAGAAGGTGCCCCCTGCAACTGGACAAGCCTAATACCGCCAGAGAGTCGGCCGGTTCTCTGACGGAGCAAGCACTCACGACTGACTACCTCACAGTCATGCATCCCCTCACGGTGCTGCGCCGCTTGGGATTGAGGGATTTTTTAGTGAGGTTTTCTTCCTCTCGACCCAGCCGATTAAGGCAAGGTCCTCGGCCCGTCGAAGCCGCGAGACGTGATCCACGACACTCCGAACGGGAAACGAGTTAGTCCGACGTCGGCAAAAGCCGAATGCACCTGGCATATCGCCGCACCCGTTGAACCTCTCTCGAGGACAACCCACACTGCTGTTGCATCGACAAGGAGCAACCTCCACAACCACTGCACTCTTTTCAGGAGTATTTAAATCCCGAGGCCTGCGCTGGACCTGTTGAGTGGTTATCCCGCCACTTGTTCGGTTACCCAACCCCCCCCTGCCGGATATTAGCCATGGGCTGAAAGAATCTCCCGTAAGGAGAAAGTTTCAGCCAATGCCCAGGGTGCACCAGCCCAGATGCTGCGTTCTCTCCGGATCGAGATCAAGAGAGACTGCAACACCCAAGCCAACGTGGAGGAATCCGGCCTGCACCCCAACCTAACCTAACCTAACCTAACCTAACCTAACCTAACCTAACCTAACCTAACCTAACCTAACCTAACCTAACCTAACCTAACCTAACCTAACCTAACCTAACCTAACCTTTTTTTTTTTTTTTTTTTTTTTTTTTTTTTTGACAGGGTGGAAAATGCGTTACGCATGCCCCCCACCATGGGAGTGGCGGGGGGGTATGTGGGACTCACCCCTATGCGCCCCCCCTCTCAGAGCGAGAGGGGGGAGGAGCGTTACCCACTAAAAACCACCCTGGCGTACCCTCATGCCGGTTAGGCAAGGCGCCGTGGTACCGCCGAAGCACTGCCCACGACGCCTTCCGGCAGCCCCAGCCAAACACCGCTGGGGCTACCCGCGCCAAAGGAGAGGGAGGCCGAGCACGCGTGGCCTCCCTCCCAGACCGCCAAGTGGCTATCACCTACGGCGGGAAGGGGACTCCCATCCCCCGCCCGCAGCCACTAAGGATTGAGGCGGGCGGCAAAACGCCTGCGCCTCAATCCCCGCCGTCTGCGCCGGAGCGGGTGCGCGAGAGGAGACTCTTCGCGCTCCCGCTCCGCAGTCTCCTTCTGCGAGATGACACACTCACAGAAGGAGACCACAGCCCTCCAGGACCTGTCGCTGCACAGCATTGCGGACACAACGCTGTGCAGGGAGAGGTCCCACTGCCCGATGGCCAGCGCCATACTGCAGCGCTCCGCACTCCAACGGTCGCACACCGCGAGGGTGTGCTGAGCCGTGTCGTCCGGATCGCCGCAGTGATGGCACTGCGGGCCGGGCTCCCTCCCAATTTTGTGCAGGTAGTGACCGAAGCACCCATGTCCGGTCAGTACCTGCACAAGCCGGTACGACGTAGCGCCGACTGCCCTCCCCAACCAGGTGTCAAACGACGGGAGGATCGCCCCTATGGTCCGAGTTCCATAGGGAGCGTCCTCCAGGTGCGCTTTCCACCTGTCCCGCAGTCGACGCTCCGTCATCCGGCGCGTCTCCTCTACCTCCTCAGGGTCCGGGCGCTCACCCCGCGCCCGGGCCCTGGACCTAACAGCGTAGGTCTCAGCCTGCACCTCCGCATCGAGCTCCCACGGCGGGGTGCAGGCGAGGAGGCAAGCCGCGGCGTGGGCCACCGTGACGTAGGCCCTCACAATACGGAGGGCCACCACCCGCTGCGGCCTCTGTAGCAGGGCCCGGTTGCGGGCGGACAGCTTGTCCGCCCATATGGGGGCCCCGTACAGAGCCATGCTCCTCGTGACGCCGGCGTACAACCGGCGGCACAAGGAGCCAGGCCCACCCACGTTCGGCAGAAGCCGACCCAGCGCCGACGCGGCGCCCACGATTCGGGGAGCAAGTTGGGAGAAATGCTCCCCGAAGTCCCACTTCCGGTCCAGAACAAGCCCCAAGTATTTGATATGGGGCTTTAGTTGGACCGGTTCCCCCCCCAGCGTGAGCGCCGCGCCCGCGCGCAGCCTCCACCCCCTCCCCCGCCCCCCGAAGACTATCGCCTCAGTCTTCGGGAGGGCCACCTTCAGGCCGAGCTGACTGATCCGGTAAATCATCAGCTCGGCCGCCGCTTCCGCCCGGCAGAGCACCTCTCTCGCCTCGGTCCCACGCACGGCCACCATTGTGTCATCTGCATAGCAGATGGTGGCCGTCCGTGGGAGCACCACCCCCCTGATGGCCCAATCGTACCCCAGGTTCCATAAGAGTGGACCGAGCACGGAACCCTGGGGCACACCACAGGCCATCCCCGTCGACCCCCGCCGACCGTCCGCCCGCTCGTAGAGCACTACCCTCTCGGTGAGGTAGTGCTCCACGACCCGCCGCAGGTAGGGAGGCACCTCGTGATATCGAAGCGCCTCCCTTATCACCCCATAGGGGAGGGTACCAAACGCGTTGGCGATGTCGAGCGACACCGCCACTACACCCTCCCCTCTGCTCGACGCGTGCTCGCAGAAGTCCCTTAGGGACTTCAGCGCGTCGAGCGTGGACCGCCCCTCACGGAACCCGAACTGTCGCTCCGACAAGTCCGGGCCGGCGGTCCCTAGGTGCTGCTGGATCCGGGAGGCCAGGATTCTCTCGAAGATCTTCCCAGCCTCATCCAGCAGCACGATGGGGCGATACGCGGACGGACTGTCCGGGGGTCGACCCTCCTTCCGCAGGAGGCACAACCTCCCCTCCTTCCACACTCTCGGGAACCGTCCCTCCCTCAGGCAATCGTCCATGATCTGCCTGAGTCGGTTCCCGAGGTGTTTAAGGGCGATGGGGAGTACCCGACCTGGTACTCCGTCGGGCCCCGGGGCTTTCTTGCAGCCCCGGAGCCGGTCCACCGCCCTCTCGAACTCGTCGTCGCTTACCGGCGCGACGACGAGTTCGGTCGGGTCCTCCAAGTCCCCCGGTGGCTCGGTCATCACCGGGGGAGTTATCGAGGGGGCTGGCGGAAACAGCCCCTCGATGACCCTCCTGAGGAGGGGGGGCTCCAAGGAGTCCATGGGGGGGGCGGTACGCATTTTGTTGCGCACCACCCTATACGGCCGCCCCCACGGATCCCGGTCCAGCGTGGCCAAGAACGAGGCGTGCGCCTCGTCCTTGGCCTTGGCTATGCCCAGCTGGAGGGCCCCCTTGGCGACTTTGAGGGCCCTGTAGAGCCCCTCTTCCTCCTCCGCCGTGTGCCGCCTGCGCCTACAGTGCTGGTAGGCGCGGCGGGCACAGTTGCTGGTGGTCCGCATGGCCGAAATTTCAGCGGACCACCAGTACACCCTCCTCCTGGAGAAGAGGCGCCGCGCCCGGGGCATAGACGCTCCGCACACAGCCTGTAGTGCGGAGCGGAAACGGCGCGCCCTCTCCTCCACTCCCGAGGCGGCGGGTGGGGCGGCACACCAGGCCTCCACCATCGCCGCCTCATCCGCCCTGGCCCTGTCCAGATGGGACAGGGACCACTTGGGGAACTCCTCCCCTCTCCCTCCTCCTCCTCCTCCCCCCCTCGGGACGGGTGGCGGCTGCCCCCCTCTGGAGACCCTCAGCCTGATATACAGGTGGTCTGAGAGGGTCTCCACGTCCTCCAGGACGCGCCAGTCGGTGAGGCGTGCGGCAATGGCAGGGGTCGCGAACGTTATGTCCACGATGGACCCCCCCTGCCGCCGCACGCACGTGTTGGCGCAGCCCTGGTTTAGGACGACCAGGCCCGATGCCGCCACCCAATCCCGCAACGCCGCCCCGCGCGCGTCCGTTACAGGGGAACCCCACGCAGCACTCTTGGCGTTGAGGTCCCCCAGGACCACTGTTTGGCGCGGGGCCACCCTCCTTAACACCCCCCCAAGGACCCCCAGGTAGGCCTCAAAGTCCGCAAGCGAACTGTTGGGGGAGAAGTACACCGCCAATAGGGCGGTGTCGTTCCCCCATTTGGCCGCCGCGAACCCCAGGCCCGTTTCGAGGCCTACCAGGGGGGGACCGTCGCCGACCGCCGGAACCACTACGGCAACCCTACTGTCCGTTGACCCTACCCAATTGGGTAGGGGCGGGACAAAGTAGGGTTCCGCAACCACCGCCACGTCTATCGACCACTCCGCCATGGTCTGCATGAGCAGATCCTGTGCTCTGGCGGAGTGGTTGATGTTGGCCTGCAGGAACTCTAAATGCCGGTGTGCTGGCATTTAGAGTTCCATGCTGGTTCCCTCCGCGGCCCGGTCGGCGACATTCGTCGGGGGGGCGTTTCCATTAATACCTACAGGTGCCGCCGGGCGGGGACGCTGGGGCCTAGCATCCCGGCCTTTGGTTTCTGGGGGGAAACAACTCCTCCCCCCGAGGTGGTGGTCGGCCGGGAGTTTGGCCTGGGCGCAGACCGCACACCAGGGCTTCTCCCAGCACTCAACCATCGAGTGCCCCTTCTTAGAGCACCGGAAGCAGCAGCTAGTCCGGTCCTCTTTGGAGGGGCACAACTCCCGCGCGTGGCCGACACCGAAGCACCTGAAGCACCTCATCGGTGTCGGCCCCACCGTAGTGACCCTGGCGGAGGCCCATCCCACCAGGATCCTACCAACCTTTTTAAGGGCCAGTGCGGCCGTCACGGGGCACTGGATCAGGCACGATCCAGTGCCGTCGTACCGGGAGCGCACCGCCCCCACCCGCACCTGGGCCGCCTGGCAGCCCCCCGCAGCCGCCACGGCCTCCGCCACCGAGTCCTTTGATGCCGACTCATCAAGGCCGGCAATCTGAACGCCGGCCATTTTGACGGGCCGGCTCACCTCGGCGACGTCGCCCACCAGGGCCTGCAGCCTGGCGGCCAGTGTGTCCGCCCGCGCATGGCCGTCCTCCCCGGGGACCTCTATGACCCGGGACCCGGTCATAGAGGTCCTAACCCTTACGTGCTCCAGGCCCACCTCTTTTAGGCTTAGGCCGTTTATGGCCTTAGCCATGGTGGCCTGGAGGGTGGTGGTGGCGTCTTTTTTTAATGTCACCACCACCGCCGCCGTTTTGGGAACGGCCAGTTTGGCTGGGCGCGTGGCCGCCGCCCTTCTCCCTTCAAGGGAGTTCCTGCTGGGGGGAGGGGGGGAGGCCTTAGCCTTTTTCTTCCCCTTCCCCTTCCTCTTTACCACCTCCGACCACGATACGTTCGCGGACGGAGGTGGTACTTGGCCCGATGGGCCGGGTCCACTTTCCGAGGGCCGGGTGGCTCTCGGGGCCGGGGCGGTTTTGGCCGCCTTGGCGGGCTTCTGGGGGCGGCTAAGAGGGGCGGGGGTCGGGGCCGCCGCCTTCTTGGCCGGTTTTACTTTGGCCCGGCCGTCGCCGAGCCTGGCCCTGGCCTCCGGCTCCGGAGCAGGGGCCCTAACCTGGGCCGGGGGCGGCGGAGCGGCCTTAATGGCCCTGTCAGCCCGCGGGGCAGTCGGGGCGGTGGCAGCGGCGGCAGCGGCGGCAGCGGCGGCAGCGGCGGCAGCGGCGGCCCGCCTCTCGTGAGCAAGTGGGGGGCGGAGGATGGGCTCCGGCGGGAGGCGCCTGCTCACCTCCTCAATCCGGTCATTTATCATCCGACCGAGGCTCAGGAAGAGGTCCCTCTTCATCTCATTGATGGCCTCGGTCAGTTCAACCGTTCCAAACTGAAGAGGGGCCGGAGCAGGCGCCGCCGGGATCTCGCGCTCGCTAAAGGCGGTGCGGAGCGCCTTCAGCTCCGCCGTATTGAGCGCGAGCTCCTCCCGCATCCGCTTATTGTCGGCTTTTAGCCGCCGGATTTCGTCGCTCTCTGACCGGGCCGCCTCTGCCTCATCCATTGAGCCCAGGATGGTCTGGCAGGCCCGGTACATGCGACCTTTTATGTCCCCCTTCAAATTGTTGGACACCCTGGCCGCCTCCAGGATGTCCTTGGCCGCAATACGGGCTGCATCCAGTGGGTCAGCCTCCTGCTGACACTCGACACAGTCCATTTCCTCTGGGGAGCGCGAGCCCGATCGGGAGTGCCGGTCTTCACCGGCGCTCGCCCTCCCCTTCTTCTCCCTCTTCGCCCCCTTGGGGCGGAGCTCCGGGAAGTCCCGTCTATAAATGGCTGCGGCGTCGGACTCGGCCTCCAAACCCTCCTCAAACTGAGGCTCGAGCTGGAAGAGCTTTGCTCTAAGCCTCGCCGCAGCCAACCCCGCGTATGCCCCCTTGGGCATTCCCCTCCGCGCGGTGTTATACTTGACGGGGACCACCTCCTCCACGTCCCCCGTCTCCTCAAGGGCCCTCTTGGTTGTTTGAGGCGCGTCTTGGCCCGTCTCAAATGAACCGGGGTCATCTACCTCCGACTCCGAACTGGGGTCGGAGATGACTACCCCCCCCCTCGGTAAAACATCTCGTTTTTTTCTTTCCTTCCGTCTGACCATTTTGTCAACATCAAATGTCAACGTGCGTGAATCGGTGTCCGTAGAGAATAAGCCTTGGTTGTATTCACGAGAACCGGCAGAGTGCCGGCCCACGGTGCAGGTGTTGCCCCCCCCAGAATACGAGGGGCAGCCCGCGCTCGAAGACGCGGGGAGGGATTCTCCGGTCTCAGAGAGACCGGTACCCTCCTGGGGTAATAATTCTTCACAAGCCTGCATTTTTGTGCTGTTTAAGGCCGCACACAACGGCCGTTTGCGGTCTCCCTACCACGGTCTCCCTGCAGGCGCCGCGCACCTACCGCTTACAGGGGGCGCTCTTTTGGGGAGAATTTAGTTCCCCGGGCCCGCGCTGGCCCTGAAAAGTGGATATCCCGCCACTGATTCGGTGGAAGTGGGAAGGATGGGAGTTGGGAAGGAATGGGAAATTGGTAAGGTGGGAATGGGATAGGGACGTGCCGCTCTTAGTCTGGCCCCTCACCCCGAGCCTTTCCGGTATGGGTAGCCCTGTCCGGTATAGCCACGGGGATCATAGAGACACGCAAGCCCCCCCACCACGGCAAGGTGGCAGCACAATCGGGGGGGAACCTAACCTAACCTAACCTAACCTAACCTAACCTAACCTAACCTAACCTAACCTAACCTAACCTAACCTAACCTAACCTAACCTAACCTAACCTAACCTAACCTAACCTAACCTAACCTAACCTAACCTTGTTTTTTTTTTTTTTTTTTTGATGACGAAGTGGAAATGCATTTACGCATCCCCCCGATGGCCTAAGGATGACCGTGCAATGGGGGGTATAACGGACTCTCACCTAAGCGAACTACCGTTTAAAACCACTCCGGCGTAACCCTCCTGGCTGGTTAACGGAGACGCCGCGGTACCGCCAAAGCATTGCCCGCTGGGCGCCTCCCAGCCCGCTCCGAAGAGCACACCGCCAAAGGAGGAGACGACTGCGTACGCACACAGCGATCTCCCCAAGCTGGGGGAGCCGTGCAATGTGGGCCCTTCACCCACGTGGCTCCCCATGAGGTTCAGGCGATCAGCAAAAGCTGGGTTCGCCTTCCCTTCACAGCCTGCATGGAGTGTAGGGTGTTTTCCGGCAGGCTATTCCCCCCAGTCACAGTGACCGGGGTAAGTCCACGTTCCTTCAAACACCCACACTACACCTGTCTCAGGTCTAAAATGTCCTCTGAAAACAGAGGTCACTAGACCCGAGACTCACGTCTGGGCGAACCAGGGTCGCTTTCCGGGAACGGGATACGGGGACCCCTACCCGAGCTCCGTCCCTTCAAACTCCCCCTCGTCGCCCCCCTCATGTGCGCTCTTTTGGGGAGTATTTGGTTCCCCGGGCCCGCGCTGGCCCTGGAAAGTGGATATCCCGCCACTGGTTCGGTGGAAAAGGGGGGAAGGATGGGAGCTGGGAAGGAATGGGAAATCGGGAAGGTGGGAATGGGATAGGGACGTGCCGCTCTTAGTCTGGCCCCTCACCCCGAGCCTTTCCGGTATGGGTAGCCCTGTCCGGTATAGCCACGGGGATCATAGAGACACGCAAGCCCCCCCACCACGGCAAGGTGGCAGCACAATCGGGGGGGAACCTAACCTAACCTAACCTAACCTAACCTAACCTAACCTAACCTAACCTAACCTTTTTTTTTTTTTTTTTTTTTTTTTTTTTTTTGTCAGGGTGGAAAATGCGTTACGCATGCCCCCCACCATGGGAGTGGCGGGGGGGTATGTGGGACTCACCCCTATGCGCCCCCCCTCTCAGAGCGAGAGGGGGGAGGAGCGTTACCCACTAAAAACCACCCTGGCGTACCCTCATGCCGGTTAGGCAAGGCGTCGTGGTACCGCCGAAGCACTGCCCACGACGCCTTCCGGCAGCCCCAGCCAAACACCACTGGGGCTACCCGCGCCAAAGGAGAGGGAGGCCGAGCACGCGTGGCCTCCCTCCCAGACCGCCAAGTGGCTATCACCTACGGCGGGAAGGGGACTCCCATCCCCCGCCCGCAGCCACTAAGGATTGAGGCGGGCGGCAAAACGCCTGCGCCTCAATCCCCGCCGTCTGCGCCGGAGCGGATGCGCGAGAGGAGACTCTTCGCGCTCACGCTCCGCGGTCTCCTTCTGCGAGATGACACACTCGCAGAAGGAGACCACAGCCCTCCAGGACCTGTCGCTGCACAGCATTGCAGACACAACGCTGTGCAGGGAGAGGTCCCACTGCCCGATGGCCAGTGCCATACTGCAGCGCTCCGCACTCCAACGGTCGCACACCGCGAGGGTGTGCTGAGCCGTGTCGTCCGGATCGCCGCAGTGATGGCACTGCGGGCCGGGCTCCCTCCCAATTTTGTGCAGGTAGTGACCGAAGCACCCATGTCCGGTCAGTACCTGCACAAGCCGGTACGACGTAGCGCCGACTGCCCTCCCCAACCAGGTGTCAAACGACGGGAGGATCGCCCCTATGGTCCGAGTTCCATAGGGAGCGTCCTCCAGGTGCGCTTTCCACCTGTCCCGCAGTCGACGCTCCGTCATCCGGCGCGTCTCCTCTACCTCCTCAGGGTCCGGGCGCTCACCCCGCGCCCGGGCCCTGGACCTAACAGCGTAGGTCTCAGCCTGCACCTCCGCATCCAACTCCCACGGCGGGGTGCAGGCGAGGAGGCAAGCCGCGGCGTGGGCCACCGTGACGTAGGCCCTCACAATACGGAGGGCCACCACCCGCTGCGGCCTCTGTAGCAGGGCCCGGTTGCGGGCGGACAGCTTGTCCGCCCATATGGGGGCCCCGTACAGAGCCATGCTCCTCGTGACGCCGGCGTACAACCGGCGGCACAAGGAGCCAGGCCCACCCACGTTCGGCAGAAGCCGACCCAGCGCCGACGCGGCGCCCACGATTCGGGGAGCAAGTTGGGAGAAATGCTCCCCGAAGTCCCACTTCCGGTCCAGAACAAGCCCCAAGTATTTGATATGGGGCTTTAGTTGGACCGGTTCCCCCCCCAGCGTGAGCGCCGCGCCCGCGCGCAGCCTCCACCCCCTCCCCCGCCCCCCGAAGACTATCGCCTCAGTCTTCGGGAGGGCCACCTTCAGGCCGAGCTGACTGATCCGGTAAATCATCAGCTCGGCCGCCGCTTCCGCCCGGCAGAGCACCTCTCTCGCCTCGGTCCCACGCACGGCCACCATTGTGTCATCTGCATAGCAGATGGTGGCCGTCCGTGGGAGCACTACCCCCCTGATGGCCCAATCGTACCCCAGGTTCCATAAGAGTGGACCGAGCACGGAACCCTGGGGCACACCACAGGCCATCCCCGTCGACCCCCGCCGACCGTCCGCCCGCTCGTAGAGCACTACCCTCTCGGTGAGGTAGTGCTCTACGACCCGCCGCAGGTAGGGAGGCACCTCGTGATATCGAAGCGCCTCCCTTATCACCCCATAGGGGAGGGTACCAAACGCGTTGGCGATGTCGAGCGACACCGCCACTACACCCTCCCCTCTGCTCGACGCGTGCTCGCAGAAGTCCCTTAGGGACTTCAACGCGTCGAGCGTGGACCGCCCTTCACGGAACCCGAACTGTCGCTCCGACAAGTCCGGGCCGGCGGTCCCTAGGTGCTGCTGGATCCGGGAGGCCAGGATTCTCTCAAAGATCTTCCCAGCCTCATCCAGCAGCACGATGGGGCGATACGCGGACGGACTGTCCGGGGGTCGACCCTCCTTCCGCAGGAGGCACAACCTCCCCTCCTTCCACACTCTCGGGAACCGTCCCTCCCTCAGGCAATCGTCCATGATCTGCCTGAGTCGGTTCCCGAGGTGTTTTAGGGCGATGGGGAGTACCCGACCTGGTACTCCATCGGGCCCCGGGGCTTTCTTGCAGCCCCGGAGCCGGTCCACCGCCCTCTCGAACTCGTCGTCGCTTACCGGCGCGACGACGAGTTCGGTCGGGTCCTCCAAGTCCCCCGGTGGCTCGGTCATCACCGGGGGAGTTATCGAGGGGGCTGGCGGAAACAGCCCCTCGATGACCCTCCTGAGGAGGGGGGGCTCCAGGGAGTCCATGGGGGGGGTGGTACGCATTTTATTGCGCACCACCCTATACGGCCGCCCCCACGGATCCCGGTCCAGCGTGGCCAAGAACGAGGCGTGCGCCTCGTCCTTGGCCTTGGCTATGCCCAGCTGGAGGGCCCCCTTGGCGACTTTGAGGGCCCTGTAGAGCCCCTCTTCCTCCTCCGCCGTGTGCCGCCTGCGCCTACAGTGCTGGTAGGCGCGGCGGGCACAGTTGCTGGTGGTCCGCATGGCCGAAATTTCAGCGGACCACCAGTACACCCTCCTCCGGGAGAAGAGGCGCCGCGCCCGGGGCATAGACGCTCCGCACACAGCCTGTAGTGCGGAGCGAAACCGGCGCGCCCTCTCCTCCACTCCCGAGGCGGCGGGTGGGGCGGCACACCAGGCCTCCACCATCGCCGCCTCGTCCGCCCTGGCCCTGTCCAGATGGGACAGGGACCACTTGGGGAACTCCTCCCCACTCCCTCCTCCTCCTCCTCCTCCCCCCCCCCTCGGGACGGGTGGCGGCTGCCCCCCTCTGGAGACCCTCAGCCTGATATACAGGTGGTCTGAGAGGGTCTCCACGTCCTCCAGGACGCGCCAGTCGGTGAGGCGTGCGGCAATGGCAGGGGTCGCGAACGTTATGTCCACGATGGACCCCCCCTGCCGCCGCACGCACGTGTTGGCGCAGCCCTGGTTAAGGACCACCAGGCCCGATGCCGCCACCCAGTCCCGCAACGCCGCCCCGCGCGCGTCCGTTACGGGGGAACCCCACGCAGCACTCTTGGCGTTGAGGTCCCCCAGGACCACTGTTTGGCGCGGGGCCACCCTCCTCAACACCCCCCCAAGGACCCCCAGGTAGGCCTCGAAGTCCGCCAGCGAACTGTTGGGGGAGAAGTACACCGCCAATAGGGCGGTGTCGTTCCCCCATTTGGCCGCCGCGAACCCCAGGCCCGTCTCGAGGCCTACCAGGGGGGGACCGTCGCCGACCGCCGGAACCACTACGGCAACCCTACTGTCCGTTGACCCTACCCAATTGGGTAGGGGCGGGACAAAGTAGGGTTCCGCAACCACCGCCACATCTATCGACCACTCCGCCATGGTCTGCATGAGCAGATCCTGTGCTCTGGCGGAGTGGTTGATGTTGGCCTGCAGGAACTCTAAATGCCGGTGTGCTGGCATTTAGAGTTCCATGCTGGTTCCCTCCGCGGCCCGGTCGGCGACATTCGTCGGGGGGGCGTTTCCACTTTGACCTGCTGGCGCCGCTGGGCGGGTACGCTGGGGCCTAGCGTCCCGGCCCTTGGTTTCCGGGGGGAAGCAACTCCTCCCCCCGAGGTGGTGGTCGGCCGGGAGTTTGGCCTCGGCGCAGACAGCGCACCAGGGCTTCTCCCAGCAGTCCCGCATTAAGTGCCCCTCCTTCGAGCACCGGAAACAGCACCCGGTCCGGTCCTGTTTGGAGGGGCACAACTCCCTCGTATGGCCGACACCGAAGCACCCAAAGCACCGCATCGGTGTCGGCCCCACTGTAGTGACCCTGGCGGAGGCCCATCCCACCAGGATCCTACCCGCCTTCTTTAGGGCCAGTGCGGCCGTCACGGGGCACTGGATCAGGCACGATCCAGTGCCATCGTACCGGGCGCGCACGGCCCCCACCCGCACCTGGGCCACCTGGCAGCCCCCAACGGCTGCCACGGCCTGCGCCACCGAGTCTTTCGACGCCGACTCGTCGAGGCCGGCAATTTGGACGCCGGCCATTTTGACGGGTCGGCTGATGTCAGCGACGTCGCCCACTAGGGCCTGCAACCTGGCTGCCAGGGTGTCCGCTCGTGCGGGGCCATCTTCCCCGGGGACCTCAATGACCCGGGATCCGGTCATAGAGGTCCTGACCCGGACGTGCTCCAGGCCCACTTCCCTAAGGCTAAGGCCGTTGATGGCCTTAGCCATGGTGGCCTGGAGGGTGGTGGTGGCGTCCTTTTTTAACGTCACCACCACCGCTGCCGTCTTTGGGATGGCCAGCTTTGCGGGACGCGCGGCTGCCGCCTTTCTCCCTTTGAGGGAGTTCTTGCTGGGGGGAGAGGGGGAGGCCTTGGCCTTCTTTCCCTTTCCCTTTCTTCTTACCACCTCCGACCACGACAGGTTCGCGGGTGGAGGTGGTGCTTGGCCCGATGGGCCGGGTCCACTCTCCGAGGGCCGGTTGGCTCTCGGGGCCGGGGCGGCTTTGGACGCCTTGGCGGGCTTCTGCGGGCGGCTGGGAGGGGCAGGGGTCGGGGCCGTCGCTTTTTTCGCCGCTTTGTTTTTTGGCCGTCCATCACCGAGCCTGGCCCTGGCCTCCGGCTCCGGGGCAGGGGCTCTAACCTGGGCTGGGGGCGGCGGAGCGGTCCTTATGGCTCTCTCAGCCCGCTGGGCAGTCGGGGCAGTGGCAGCGGCGGCCCGTCTCTCGTGGGCAAGCGGGGGGCGGAGGATGGGCTCCGCCGGGAGGCGCCTGTTCACCTCCTCGATCCTGTCATTAATCATGCGACCGAGGCTAAGGAAGAGGTCTCTCTTCATCTCCTGTATAGCCTCGGTCAGCTCGACAGTCCCGAATTGGAGGGGAGCCGTCGCAGGAGCCGCCGGGATCTCGCGCTCGCTAAAGGCGGTGCGTAGGGCCTTCAGCTCCGCCGAGTTGAGCGCGAGCTCCTCCCGCATCCGCTTGTTATCCGCTTTCAAGCGGCGGATTTCCTCGCTCTCCGACCGAGCCGCCTCCGCCTCATCTATGGACCCGAGGATGGTCTGGCAGGCTCGGTACATCTTCCCCTTAATCTCGCCCTTGAGATTATTCGACACCCTAGCTGCCTCTAGGATGTCTTTTGCGGCCATACGGGCCGCGTCCAGTGGGTCAGCCTCCTGCTGACCCTCGATGCATTCCATTTCTTCGGGGGAGTGCAAGCCCGAACGGGAGCGCCGGTCCTCACCGGCGCTCGCCCTCCCCCCCTTCCCCCCCTTCGCCCCCTTGGAACGGAGCTCGGGGAAGTCCCGGTGATATGTGGCTGCGGCGTCGGCCTCGGCCACCAACTCCTCCTCGAACTGAGGCTCAAGTTGGTATAACTTGGCCCTCAGCCTCGCCGCAGCCAACCCCGCGTATGCCCCCTTGGGCATCCCCCTCCGTGCTGTGTTGAATTTGACGGGGACCGCCTCCTCCATTTCCCCCGTCTCCTCTAGGGCCCTCTTTGTGGTTTGAGGCGCGTCTTGGCCAGTTGAACCGGGGTCGTCTACCTCCGACTCCGAACTGGGGTCGGAGATGACTACCCCCCCCCTCGGTAAGACCTCCTGTTTTTTTTTCTTACCCTTCCTCACCATCTTCTCAACATCAAATCGTAATCGTTGCGCTTCAGTGTCCATATGTCCGTTGCCAAGGTTGTCTTCACGAAAGCCGGCAGAGTGCCGGCCCACGGTGCAGGTGTTGCCCCCCCCAGAATACGAGGGGCAGCCCGCGCCCGAAGACGCGGGGAGGGATTCTCCGGTCTCGAAGAGACCGGTACCCTCCTGGGGTAATAATTCTTTACAAGCCTGCATTTTGTGCTTTTCAGGCCTAGCACCGGCCGTTTGCGGTCTACCTTCTTCAATCTCCCTGCAGGCGCCGCGCACCTACCGCTTACAGGGGGCGCTCTTTTGGGGAGAATTTAGTTCCCCGGGCCCGCGCTGGCCCTGAAAAGTGGATATCCCGCCACTGATTCGGTGGAAAAGGGGAAAGGATGGGAATTGGGAAGGAATGGGGAATCGGGAAGGTGGGAATGGGATAGGGTCGTGCCGCTCTTAGTCTGGCCCCTCACCCCGAGCCTTTCCGGTATGGGTAGCCCTGTCCGGTATAGCCACGGGGATCATAGAGACACGCAAGCCCCCCCACCACGGCAAGGTGGCAGCACAATCGGGGGGGAACCTAACCTAACCTAACCTAACCTAACCTAACCTAACCTAACCTAACCTAACCTAACCTAACCTAACCTAACCTAACCTAACCTAACCTAACCGGAGGGACGTAATAATAACTTCAGTTTTAACTAAACCCAGTACTATCTTACCTTTTTATTTGCAGCTCGGCGCCCCCGATTTTTCGACGGGGTTTCCAATTAGATTCAGTAGATTTTCTTATCCATTTCCTGCAAAAAACATAAAATTAATTAATTAAATACAGTTTTTTCACGACCAATCTCGATTTTTGTATAGGACCTCTCAACTTTTATTACAGTTTTGGGTTCGGCTCGTCGCCCCGCGTCTAACGAGACCACTCACGGCTCGCTAGCTCTGATATTTACGAAAATTTTCAATTTCAAACTTTAACTTTTTCATAAAATTGTTGTCGACATCTGTTTTTGACCCATAACTTCGTTTTTTCTCGCTTTAAGCGAAAACTTTATATTGTTTCAGCATCCTCTCGCCGGTCCGCGTCTAACGAGACCTTCCAAGTCCCGTTAGCACGTAAGAAAAAGAAGATATTCAATTTTCATTGTTCGTACCGAGGTGTAATGGTAGATCAAAACTGAATATAGAAGTCACGTAATAATAACTTCAGTTTTAACTAAACCCAGTACTATCTTACCTTTTTATTTGCAGCTCGGCGCCCCCGATTTTTCGACGGGGTTTCCAATTAGATTCAGTAGATTTTCTTATCCATTTCCTGCAAAAAACATAAAATTAATTAATTAAATACAGTTTTTTCACGACCAATCTCGATTTTTGTATAGGACCTCTCAACTTTTATTACAGTTTTGGGTTCGGCTCGTCGCCCCGCGTCTAACGAGACCACTCACGGCTCGCTAGCTCTGATATTTACGAAAATTTTCAATTTCAAACTTTAACTTTTTCATAAAATTGTTGTCGACATCTGTTTTTGACCCATAACTTCGTTTTTTCTCGCTTTAAGCGAAAACTTTATATTGTTTCAGCATCCTCTCGCCGGTCCGCGTCTAACGAGACCTTCCAAGTCCCGTTAGCACGTAAGAAAAAGAAGATATTCAATTTTCATTGTTCGTACCGAGGTGTAATGGTAGATCAAAACTGAATATAGAAGTCACGTAATAATAACTTCAGTTTTAACTAAACCCAGTACTATCTTACCTTTTTATTTGCAGCTCGGCGCCCCCGATTTTTCGACGGGGTTTCCAATTAGATTCAGTAGATTTTCTTATCCATTTCCTGCAAAAAACATAAAATTAATTAATTAAATACAGTTTTTTCACGACCAATCTCGATTTTTGTATAGGACCTCTCAACTTTTATTACAGTTTTGGGTTCGGCTCGTCGCCCCGCGTCTAACGAGACCACTCACGGCTCGCTAGCTCTGATATTTACGAAAATTTTCAATTTCAAACTTTAACTTTTTCATAAAATTGTTGTCGACATCTGTTTTTGACCCATAACTTCGTTTTTTCTCGCTTTAAGCGAAAACTTTATATTGTTTCAGCATCCTCTCGCCGGTCCGCGTCTAACGAGACCTTCCAAGTCCCGTTAGCACGTAAGAAAAAGAAGATATTCAATTTTCATTGTTCGTACCGAGGTGTAATGGTAGATCAAAACTGAATATAGAAGTCACGTAATAATAACTTCAGTTTTAACTAAACCCAGTACTATCTTACCTTTTTATTTGCAGCTCGGCGCCCCCGATTTTTCGACGGGGTTTCCAATTAGATTCAGTAGATTTTCTTATCCATTTCCTGCAAAAAACATAAAATTAATTAATTAAATACAGTTTTTTCACGACCAATCTCGATTTTTGTATAGGACCTCTCAACTTTTATTACAGTTTTGGGTTCGGCTCGTCGCCCCGCGTCTAACGAGACCACTCACGGCTCGCTAGCTCTGATATTTACGAAAATTTTCAATTTCAAACTTTAACTTTTTCATAAAATTGTTGTCGACATCTGTTTTTGACCCATAACTTCGTTTTTTCTCGCTTTAAGCGAAAACTTTATATTGTTTCAGCATCCTCTCGCCGGTCCGCGTCTAACGAGACCTTCCAAGTCCCGTTAGCACGTAAGAAAAAGAAGATATTCAATTTTCATTGTTCGTACCGAGGTGTAATGGTAGATCAAAACTGAATATAGAAGTCACGTAATAATAACTTCAGTTTTAACTAAACCCAGTACTATCTTACCTTTTTATTTGCAGCTCGGCGCCCCCGATTTTTCGACGGGGTTTCCAATTAGATTCAGTAGATTTTCTTATCCATTTCCTGCAAAAAACATAAAATTAATTAATTAAATACAGTTTTTTCACGACCAATCTCGATTTTTGTATAGGACCTCTCAACTTTTATTACAGTTTTGGGTTCGGCTCGTCGCCCCGCGTCTAACGAGACCACTCACGGCTCGCTAGCTCTGATATTTACGAAAATTTTCAATTTCAAACTTTAACTTTTTCATAAAATTGTTGTCGACATCTGTTTTTGACCCATAACTTCGTTTTTTCTCGCTTTAAGCGAAAACTTTATATTGTTTCAGCATCCTCTCGCCGGTCCGCGTCTAACGAGACCTTCCAAGTCCCGTTAGCACGTAAGAAAAAGAAGATATTCAATTTTCATTGTTCGTACCGAGGTGTAATGGTAGATCAAAACTGAATATAGAAGTCACGTAATAATAACTTCAGTTTTAACTAAACCCAGTACTATCTTACCTTTTTATTTGCAGCTCGGCGCCCCCGATTTTTCGACGGGGTTTCCAATTAGATTCAGTAGATTTTCTTATCCATTTCCTGCAAAAAACATAAAATTAATTAATTAAATACAGTTTTTTCACGACCAATCTCGATTTTTGTATAGGACCTCTCAACTTTTATTACAGTTTTGGGTTCGGCTCGTCGCCCCGCGTCTAACGAGACCACTCACGGCTCGCTAGCTCTGATATTTACGAAAATTTTCAATTTCAAACTTTAACTTTTTCATAAAATTGTTGTCGACATCTGTTTTTGACCCATAACTTCGTTTTTTCTCGCTTTAAGCGAAAACTTTATATTGTTTCAGCATCCTCTCGCCGGTCCGCGTCTAACGAGACCTTCCAAGTCCCGTTAGCACGTAAGAAAAAGAAGATATTCAATTTTCATTGTTCGTACCGAGGTGTAATGGTAGATCAAAACTGAATATAGAAGTCACGTAATAATAACTTCAGTTTTAACTAAACCCAGTACTATCTTACCTTTTTATTTGCAGCTCGGCGCCCCCGATTTTTCGACGGGGTTTCCAATTAGATTCAGTAGATTTTCTTATCCATTTCCTGCAAAAAACATAAAATTAATTAATTAAATACAGTTTTTTCACGACCAATCTCGATTTTTGTATAGGACCTCTCAACTTTTATTACAGTTTTGGGTTCGGCTCGTCGCCCCGCGTCTAACGAGACCACTCACGGCTCGCTAGCTCTGATATTTACGAAAATTTTCAATTTCAAACTTTAACTTTTTCATAAAATTGTTGTCGACATCTGTTTTTGACCCATAACTTCGTTTTTTCTCGCTTTAAGCGAAAACTTTATATTGTTTCAGCATCCTCTCGCCGGTCCGCGTCTAACGAGACCTTCCAAGTCCCGTTAGCACGTAAGAAAAAGAAGATATTCAATTTTCATTGTTCGTACCGAGGTGTAATGGTAGATCAAAACTGAATATAGAAGTCACGTAATAATAACTTCAGTTTTAACTAAACCCAGTACTATCTTACCTTTTTATTTGCAGCTCGGCGCCCCCGATTTTTCGACGGGGTTTCCAATTAGATTCAGTAGATTTTCTTATCCATTTCCTGCAAAAAACATAAAATTAATTAATTAAATACAGTTTTTTCACGACCAATCTCGATTTTTGTATAGGACCTCTCAACTTTTATTACAGTTTTGGGTTCGGCTCGTCGCCCCGCGTCTAACGAGACCACTCACGGCTCGCTAGCTCTGATATTTACGAAAATTTTCAATTTCAAACTTTAACTTTTTCATAAAATTGTTGTCGACATCTGTTTTTGACCCATAACTTCGTTTTTTCTCGCTTTAAGCGAAAACTTTATATTGTTTCAGCATCCTCTCGCCGGTCCGCGTCTAACGAGACCTTCCAAGTCCCGTTAGCACGTAAGAAAAAGAAGATATTCAATTTTCATTGTTCGTACCGAGGTGTAATGGTAGATCAAAACTGAATATAGAAGTCACGTAATAATAACTTCAGTTTTAACTAAACCCAGTACTATCTTACCTTTTTATTTGCAGCTCGGCGCCCCCGATTTTTCGACGGGGTTTCCAATTAGATTCAGTAGATTTTCTTATCCATTTCCTGCAAAAAACATAAAATTAATTAATTAAATACAGTTTTTTCACGACCAATCTCGATTTTTGTATAGGACCTCTCAACTTTTATTACAGTTTTGGGTTCGGCTCGTCGCCCCGCGTCTAACGAGACCACTCACGGCTCGCTAGCTCTGATATTTACGAAAATTTTCAATTTCAAACTTTAACTTTTTCATAAAATTGTTGTCGACATCTGTTTTTGACCCATAACTTCGTTTTTTCTCGCTTTAAGCGAAAACTTTATATTGTTTCAGCATCCTCTCGCCGGTCCGCGTCTAACGAGACCTTCCAAGTCCCGTTAGCACGTAAGAAAAAGAAGATATTCAATTTTCATTGTTCGTACCGAGGTGTAATGGTAGATCAAAACTGAATATAGAAGTCACGTAATAATAACTTCAGTTTTAACTAAACCCAGTACTATCTTACCTTTTTATTTGCAGCTCGGCGCCCCCGATTTTTCGACGGGGTTTCCAATTAGATTCAGTAGATTTTCTTATCCATTTCCTGCAAAAAACATAAAATTAATTAATTAAATACAGTTTTTTCACGACCAATCTCGATTTTTGTATAGGACCTCTCAACTTTTATTACAGTTTTGGGTTCGGCTCGTCGCCCCGCGTCTAACGAGACCACTCACGGCTCGCTAGCTCTGATATTTACGAAAATTTTCAATTTCAAACTTTAACTTTTTCATAAAATTGTTGTCGACATCTGTTTTTGACCCATAACTTCGTTTTTTCTCGCTTTAAGCGAAAACTTTATATTGTTTCAGCATCCTCTCGCCGGTCCGCGTCTAACGAGACCTTCCAAGTCCCGTTAGCACGTAAGAAAAAGAAGATATTCAATTTTCATTGTTCGTACCGAGGTGTAATGGTAGATCAAAACTGAATATAGAAGTCACGTAATAATAACTTCAGTTTTAACTAAACCCAGTACTATCTTACCTTTTTATTTGCAGCTCGGCGCCCCCGATTTTTCGACGGGGTTTCCAATTAGATTCAGTAGATTTTCTTATCCATTTCCTGCAAAAAACATAAAATTAATTAATTAAATACAGTTTTTTCACGACCAATCTCGATTTTTGTATAGGACCTCTCAACTTTTATTACAGTTTTGGGTTCGGCTCGTCGCCCCGCGTCTAACGAGACCACTCACGGCTCGCTAGCTCTGATATTTACGAAAATTTTCAATTTCAAACTTTAACTTTTTCATAAAATTGTTGTCGACATCTGTTTTTGACCCATAACTTCGTTTTTTCTCGCTTTAAGCGAAAACTTTATATTGTTTCAGCATCCTCTCGCCGGTCCGCGTCTAACGAGACCTTCCAAGTCCCGTTAGCACGTAAGAAAAAGAAGATATTCAATTTTCATTGTTCGTACCGAGGTGTAATGGTAGATCAAAACTGAATATAGAAGTCACGTAATAATAACTTCAGTTTTAACTAAACCCAGTACTATCTTACCTTTTTATTTGCAGCTCGGCGCCCCCGATTTTTCGACGGGGTTTCCAATTAGATTCAGTAGATTTTCTTATCCATTTCCTGCAAAAAACATAAAATTAATTAATTAAATACAGTTTTTTCACGACCAATCTCGATTTTTGTATAGGACCTCTCAACTTTTATTACAGTTTTGGGTTCGGCTCGTCGCCCCGCGTCTAACGAGACCACTCACGGCTCGCTAGCTCTGATATTTACGAAAATTTTCAATTTCAAACTTTAACTTTTTCATAAAATTGTTGTCGACATCTGTTTTTGACCCATAACTTCGTTTTTTCTCGCTTTAAGCGAAAACTTTATATTGTTTCAGCATCCTCTCGCCGGTCCGCGTCTAACGAGACCTTCCAAGTCCCGTTAGCACGTAAGAAAAAGAAGATATTCAATTTTCATTGTTCGTACCGAGGTGTAATGGTAGATCAAAACTGAATATAGAAGTCACGTAATAATAACTTCAGTTTTAACTAAACCCAGTACTATCTTACCTTTTTATTTGCAGCTCGGCGCCCCCGATTTTTCGACGGGGTTTCCAATTAGATTCAGTAGATTTTCTTATCCATTTCCTGCAAAAAACATAAAATTAATTAATTAAATACAGTTTTTTCACGACCAATCTCGATTTTTGTATAGGACCTCTCAACTTTTATTACAGTTTTGGGTTCGGCTCGTCGCCCCGCGTCTAACGAGACCACTCACGGCTCGCTAGCTCTGATATTTACGAAAATTTTCAATTTCAAACTTTAACTTTTTCATAAAATTGTTGTCGACATCTGTTTTTGACCCATAACTTCGTTTTTTCTCGCTTTAAGCGAAAACTTTATATTGTTTCAGCATCCTCTCGCCGGTCCGCGTCTAACGAGACCTTCCAAGTCCCGTTAGCACGTAAGAAAAAGAAGATATTCAATTTTCATTGTTCGTACCGAGGTGTAATGGTAGATCAAAACTGAATATAGAAGTCACGTAATAATAACTTCAGTTTTAACTAAACCCAGTACTATCTTACCTTTTTATTTGCAGCTCGGCGCCCCCGATTTTTCGACGGGGTTTCCAATTAGATTCAGTAGATTTTCTTATCCATTTCCTGCAAAAAACATAAAATTAATTAATTAAATACAGTTTTTTCACGACCAATCTCGATTTTTGTATAGGACCTCTCAACTTTTATTACAGTTTTGGGTTCGGCTCGTCGCCCCGCGTCTAACGAGACCACTCACGGCTCGCTAGCTCTGATATTTACGAAAATTTTCAATTTCAAACTTTAACTTTTTCATAAAATTGTTGTCGACATCTGTTTTTGACCCATAACTTCGTTTTTTCTCGCTTTAAGCGAAAACTTTATATTGTTTCAGCATCCTCTCGCCGGTCCGCGTCTAACGAGACCTTCCAAGTCCCGTTAGCACGTAAGAAAAAGAAGATATTCAATTTTCATTGTTCGTACCGAGGTGTAATGGTAGATCAAAACTGAATATAGAAGTCACGTAATAATAACTTCAGTTTTAACTAAACCCAGTACTATCTTACCTTTTTATTTGCAGCTCGGCGCCCCCGATTTTTCGACGGGGTTTCCAATTAGATTCAGTAGATTTTCTTATCCATTTCCTGCAAAAAACATAAAATTAATTAATTAAATACAGTTTTTTCACGACCAATCTCGATTTTTGTATAGGACCTCTCAACTTTTATTACAGTTTTGGGTTCGGCTCGTCGCCCCGCGTCTAACGAGACCACTCACGGCTCGCTAGCTCTGATATTTACGAAAATTTTCAATTTCAAACTTTAACTTTTTCATAAAATTGTTGTCGACATCTGTTTTTGACCCATAACTTCGTTTTTTCTCGCTTTAAGCGAAAACTTTATATTGTTTCAGCATCCTCTCGCCGGTCCGCGTCTAACGAGACCTTCCAAGTCCCGTTAGCACGTAAGAAAAAGAAGATATTCAATTTTCATTGTTCGTACCGAGGTGTAATGGTAGATCAAAACTGAATATAGAAGTCACGTAATAATAACTTCAGTTTTAACTAAACCCAGTACTATCTTACCTTTTTATTTGCAGCTCGGCGCCCCCGATTTTTCGACGGGGTTTCCAATTAGATTCAGTAGATTTTCTTATCCATTTCCTGCAAAAAACATAAAATTAATTAATTAAATACAGTTTTTTCACGACCAATCTCGATTTTTGTATAGGACCTCTCAACTTTTATTACAGTTTTGGGTTCGGCTCGTCGCCCCGCGTCTAACGAGACCACTCACGGCTCGCTAGCTCTGATATTTACGAAAATTTTCAATTTCAAACTTTAACTTTTTCATAAAATTGTTGTCGACATCTGTTTTTGACCCATAACTTCGTTTTTTCTCGCTTTAAGCGAAAACTTTATATTGTTTCAGCATCCTCTCGCCGGTCCGCGTCTAACGAGACCTTCCAAGTCCCGTTAGCACGTAAGAAAAAGAAGATATTCAATTTTCATTGTTCGTACCGAGGTGTAATGGTAGATCAAAACTGAATATAGAAGTCACGTAATAATAACTTCAGTTTTAACTAAACCCAGTACTATCTTACCTTTTTATTTGCAGCTCGGCGCCCCCGATTTTTCGACGGGGTTTCCAATTAGATTCAGTAGATTTTCTTATCCATTTCCTGCAAAAAACATAAAATTAATTAATTAAATACAGTTTTTTCACGACCAATCTCGATTTTTGTATAGGACCTCTCAACTTTTATTACAGTTTTGGGTTCGGCTCGTCGCCCCGCGTCTAACGAGACCACTCACGGCTCGCTAGCTCTGATATTTACGAAAATTTTCAATTTCAAACTTTAACTTTTTCATAAAATTGTTGTCGACATCTGTTTTTGACCCATAACTTCGTTTTTTCTCGCTTTAAGCGAAAACTTTATATTGTTTCAGCATCCTCTCGCCGGTCCGCGTCTAACGAGACCTTCCAAGTCCCGTTAGCACGTAAGAAAAAGAAGATATTCAATTTTCATTGTTCGTACCGAGGTGTAATGGTAGATCAAAACTGAATATAGAAGTCACGTAATAATAACTTCAGTTTTAACTAAACCCAGTACTATCTTACCTTTTTATTTGCAGCTCGGCGCCCCCGATTTTTCGACGGGGTTTCCAATTAGATTCAGTAGATTTTCTTATCCATTTCCTGCAAAAAACATAAAATTAATTAATTAAATACAGTTTTTTCACGACCAATCTCGATTTTTGTATAGGACCTCTCAACTTTTATTACAGTTTTGGGTTCGGCTCGTCGCCCCGCGTCTAACGAGACCACTCACGGCTCGCTAGCTCTGATATTTACGAAAATTTTCAATTTCAAACTTTAACTTTTTCATAAAATTGTTGTCGACATCTGTTTTTGACCCATAACTTCGTTTTTTCTCGCTTTAAGCGAAAACTTTATATTGTTTCAGCATCCTCTCGCCGGTCCGCGTCTAACGAGACCTTCCAAGTCCCGTTAGCACGTAAGAAAAAGAAGATATTCAATTTTCATTGTTCGTACCGAGGTGTAATGGTAGATCAAAACTGAATATAGAAGTCACGTAATAATAACTTCAGTTTTAACTAAACCCAGTACTATCTTACCTTTTTATTTGCAGCTCGGCGCCCCCGATTTTTCGACGGGGTTTCCAATTAGATTCAGTAGATTTTCTTATCCATTTCCTGCAAAAAACATAAAATTAATTAATTAAATACAGTTTTTTCACGACCAATCTCGATTTTTGTATAGGACCTCTCAACTTTTATTACAGTTTTGGGTTCGGCTCGTCGCCCCGCGTCTAACGAGACCACTCACGGCTCGCTAGCTCTGATATTTACGAAAATTTTCAATTTCAAACTTTAACTTTTTCATAAAATTGTTGTCGACATCTGTTTTTGACCCATAACTTCGTTTTTTCTCGCTTTAAGCGAAAACTTTATATTGTTTCAGCATCCTCTCGCCGGTCCGCGTCTAACGAGACCTTCCAAGTCCCGTTAGCACGTAAGAAAAAGAAGATATTCAATTTTCATTGTTCGTACCGAGGTGTAATGGTAGATCAAAACTGAATATAGAAGTCACGTAATAATAACTTCAGTTTTAACTAAACCCAGTACTATCTTACCTTTTTATTTGCAGCTCGGCGCCCCCGATTTTTCGACGGGGTTTCCAATTAGATTCAGTAGATTTTCTTATCCATTTCCTGCAAAAAACATAAAATTAATTAATTAAATACAGTTTTTTCACGACCAATCTCGATTTTTGTATAGGACCTCTCAACTTTTATTACAGTTTTGGGTTCGGCTCGTCGCCCCGCGTCTAACGAGACCACTCACGGCTCGCTAGCTCTGATATTTACGAAAATTTTCAATTTCAAACTTTAACTTTTTCATAAAATTGTTGTCGACATCTGTTTTTGACCCATAACTTCGTTTTTTCTCGCTTTAAGCGAAAACTTTATATTGTTTCAGCATCCTCTCGCCGGTCCGCGTCTAACGAGACCTTCCAAGTCCCGTTAGCACGTAAGAAAAAGAAGATATTCAATTTTCATTGTTCGTACCGAGGTGTAATGGTAGATCAAAACTGAATATAGAAGTCACGTAATAATAACTTCAGTTTTAACTAAACCCAGTACTATCTTACCTTTTTATTTGCAGCTCGGCGCCCCCGATTTTTCGACGGGGTTTCCAATTAGATTCAGTAGATTTTCTTATCCATTTCCTGCAAAAAACATAAAATTAATTAATTAAATACAGTTTTTTCACGACCAATCTCGATTTTTGTATAGGACCTCTCAACTTTTATTACAGTTTTGGGTTCGGCTCGTCGCCCCGCGTCTAACGAGACCACTCACGGCTCGCTAGCTCTGATATTTACGAAAATTTTCAATTTCAAACTTTAACTTTTTCATAAAATTGTTGTCGACATCTGTTTTTGACCCATAACTTCGTTTTTTCTCGCTTTAAGCGAAAACTTTATATTGTTTCAGCATCCTCTCGCCGGTCCGCGTCTAACGAGACCTTCCAAGTCCCGTTAGCACGTAAGAAAAAGAAGATATTCAATTTTCATTGTTCGTACCGAGGTGTAATGGTAGATCAAAACTGAATATAGAAGTCACGTAATAATAACTTCAGTTTTAACTAAACCCAGTACTATCTTACCTTTTTATTTGCAGCTCGGCGCCCCCGATTTTTCGACGGGGTTTCCAATTAGATTCAGTAGATTTTCTTATCCATTTCCTGCAAAAAACATAAAATTAATTAATTAAATACAGTTTTTTCACGACCAATCTCGATTTTTGTATAGGACCTCTCAACTTTTATTACAGTTTTGGGTTCGGCTCGTCGCCCCGCGTCTAACGAGACCACTCACGGCTCGCTAGCTCTGATATTTACGAAAATTTTCAATTTCAAACTTTAACTTTTTCATAAAATTGTTGTCGACATCTGTTTTTGACCCATAACTTCGTTTTTTCTCGCTTTAAGCGAAAACTTTATATTGTTTCAGCATCCTCTCGCCGGTCCGCGTCTAACGAGACCTTCCAAGTCCCGTTAGCACGTAAGAAAAAGAAGATATTCAATTTTCATTGTTCGTACCGAGGTGTAATGGTAGATCAAAACTGAATATAGAAGTCACGTAATAATAACTTCAGTTTTAACTAAACCCAGTACTATCTTACCTTTTTATTTGCAGCTCGGCGCCCCCGATTTTTCGACGGGGTTTCCAATTAGATTCAGTAGATTTTCTTATCCATTTCCTGCAAAAAACATAAAATTAATTAATTAAATACAGTTTTTTCACGACCAATCTCGATTTTTGTATAGGACCTCTCAACTTTTATTACAGTTTTGGGTTCGGCTCGTCGCCCCGCGTCTAACGAGACCACTCACGGCTCGCTAGCTCTGATATTTACGAAAATTTTCAATTTCAAACTTTAACTTTTTCATAAAATTGTTGTCGACATCTGTTTTTGACCCATAACTTCGTTTTTTCTCGCTTTAAGCGAAAACTTTATATTGTTTCAGCATCCTCTCGCCGGTCCGCGTCTAACGAGACCTTCCAAGTCCCGTTAGCACGTAAGAAAAAGAAGATATTCAATTTTCATTGTTCGTACCGAGGTGTAATGGTAGATCAAAACTGAATATAGAAGTCACGTAATAATAACTTCAGTTTTAACTAAACCCAGTACTATCTTACCTTTTTATTTGCAGCTCGGCGCCCCCGATTTTTCGACGGGGTTTCCAATTAGATTCAGTAGATTTTCTTATCCATTTCCTGCAAAAAACATAAAATTAATTAATTAAATACAGTTTTTTCACGACCAATCTCGATTTTTGTATAGGACCTCTCAACTTTTATTACAGTTTTGGGTTCGGCTCGTCGCCCCGCGTCTAACGAGACCACTCACGGCTCGCTAGCTCTGATATTTACGAAAATTTTCAATTTCAAACTTTAACTTTTTCATAAAATTGTTGTCGACATCTGTTTTTGACCCATAACTTCGTTTTTTCTCGCTTTAAGCGAAAACTTTATATTGTTTCAGCATCCTCTCGCCGGTCCGCGTCTAACGAGACCTTCCAAGTCCCGTTAGCACGTAAGAAAAAGAAGATATTCAATTTTCATTGTTCGTACCGAGGTGTAATGGTAGATCAAAACTGAATATAGAAGTCACGTAATAATAACTTCAGTTTTAACTAAACCCAGTACTATCTTACCTTTTTATTTGCAGCTCGGCGCCCCCGATTTTTCGACGGGGTTTCCAATTAGATTCAGTAGATTTTCTTATCCATTTCCTGCAAAAAACATAAAATTAATTAATTAAATACAGTTTTTTCACGACCAATCTCGATTTTTGTATAGGACCTCTCAACTTTTATTACAGTTTTGGGTTCGGCTCGTCGCCCCGCGTCTAACGAGACCACTCACGGCTCGCTAGCTCTGATATTTACGAAAATTTTCAATTTCAAACTTTAACTTTTTCATAAAATTGTTGTCGACATCTGTTTTTGACCCATAACTTCGTTTTTTCTCGCTTTAAGCGAAAACTTTATATTGTTTCAGCATCCTCTCGCCGGTCCGCGTCTAACGAGACCTTCCAAGTCCCGTTAGCACGTAAGAAAAAGAAGATATTCAATTTTCATTGTTCGTACCGAGGTGTAATGGTAGATCAAAACTGAATATAGAAGTCACGTAATAATAACTTCAGTTTTAACTAAACCCAGTACTATCTTACCTTTTTATTTGCAGCTCGGCGCCCCCGATTTTTCGACGGGGTTTCCAATTAGATTCAGTAGATTTTCTTATCCATTTCCTGCAAAAAACATAAAATTAATTAATTAAATACAGTTTTTTCACGACCAATCTCGATTTTTGTATAGGACCTCTCAACTTTTATTACAGTTTTGGGTTCGGCTCGTCGCCCCGCGTCTAACGAGACCACTCACGGCTCGCTAGCTCTGATATTTACGAAAATTTTCAATTTCAAACTTTAACTTTTTCATAAAATTGTTGTCGACATCTGTTTTTGACCCATAACTTCGTTTTTTCTCGCTTTAAGCGAAAACTTTATATTGTTTCAGCATCCTCTCGCCGGTCCGCGTCTAACGAGACCTTCCAAGTCCCGTTAGCACGTAAGAAAAAGAAGATATTCAATTTTCATTGTTCGTACCGAGGTGTAATGGTAGATCAAAACTGAATATAGAAGTCACGTAATAATAACTTCAGTTTTAACTAAACCCAGTACTATCTTACCTTTTTATTTGCAGCTCGGCGCCCCCGATTTTTCGACGGGGTTTCCAATTAGATTCAGTAGATTTTCTTATCCATTTCCTGCAAAAAACATAAAATTAATTAATTAAATACAGTTTTTTCACGACCAATCTCGATTTTTGTATAGGACCTCTCAACTTTTATTACAGTTTTGGGTTCGGCTCGTCGCCCCGCGTCTAACGAGACCACTCACGGCTCGCTAGCTCTGATATTTACGAAAATTTTCAATTTCAAACTTTAACTTTTTCATAAAATTGTTGTCGACATCTGTTTTTGACCCATAACTTCGTTTTTTCTCGCTTTAAGCGAAAACTTTATATTGTTTCAGCATCCTCTCGCCGGTCCGCGTCTAACGAGACCTTCCAAGTCCCGTTAGCACGTAAGAAAAAGAAGATATTCAATTTTCATTGTTCGTACCGAGGTGTAATGGTAGATCAAAACTGAATATAGAAGTCACGTAATAATAACTTCAGTTTTAACTAAACCCAGTACTATCTTACCTTTTTATTTGCAGCTCGGCGCCCCCGATTTTTCGACGGGGTTTCCAATTAGATTCAGTAGATTTTCTTATCCATTTCCTGCAAAAAACATAAAATTAATTAATTAAATACAGTTTTTTCACGACCAATCTCGATTTTTGTATAGGACCTCTCAACTTTTATTACAGTTTTGGGTTCGGCTCGTCGCCCCGCGTCTAACGAGACCACTCACGGCTCGCTAGCTCTGATATTTACGAAAATTTTCAATTTCAAACTTTAACTTTTTCATAAAATTGTTGTCGACATCTGTTTTTGACCCATAACTTCGTTTTTTCTCGCTTTAAGCGAAAACTTTATATTGTTTCAGCATCCTCTCGCCGGTCCGCGTCTAACGAGACCTTCCAAGTCCCGTTAGCACGTAAGAAAAAGAAGATATTCAATTTTCATTGTTCGTACCGAGGTGTAATGGTAGATCAAAACTGAATATAGAAGTCACGTAATAATAACTTCAGTTTTAACTAAACCCAGTACTATCTTACCTTTTTATTTGCAGCTCGGCGCCCCCGATTTTTCGACGGGGTTTCCAATTAGATTCAGTAGATTTTCTTATCCATTTCCTGCAAAAAACATAAAATTAATTAATTAAATACAGTTTTTTCACGACCAATCTCGATTTTTGTATAGGACCTCTCAACTTTTATTACAGTTTTGGGTTCGGCTCGTCGCCCCGCGTCTAACGAGACCACTCACGGCTCGCTAGCTCTGATATTTACGAAAATTTTCAATTTCAAACTTTAACTTTTTCATAAAATTGTTGTCGACATCTGTTTTTGACCCATAACTTCGTTTTTTCTCGCTTTAAGCGAAAACTTTATATTGTTTCAGCATCCTCTCGCCGGTCCGCGTCTAACGAGACCTTCCAAGTCCCGTTAGCACGTAAGAAAAAGAAGATATTCAATTTTCATTGTTCGTACCGAGGTGTAATGGTAGATCAAAACTGAATATAGAAGTCACGTAATAATAACTTCAGTTTTAACTAAACCCAGTACTATCTTACCTTTTTATTTGCAGCTCGGCGCCCCCGATTTTTCGACGGGGTTTCCAATTAGATTCAGTAGATTTTCTTATCCATTTCCTGCAAAAAACATAAAATTAATTAATTAAATACAGTTTTTTCACGACCAATCTCGATTTTTGTATAGGACCTCTCAACTTTTATTACAGTTTTGGGTTCGGCTCGTCGCCCCGCGTCTAACGAGACCACTCACGGCTCGCTAGCTCTGATATTTACGAAAATTTTCAATTTCAAACTTTAACTTTTTCATAAAATTGTTGTCGACATCTGTTTTTGACCCATAACTTCGTTTTTTCTCGCTTTAAGCGAAAACTTTATATTGTTTCAGCATCCTCTCGCCGGTCCGCGTCTAACGAGACCTTCCAAGTCCCGTTAGCACGTAAGAAAAAGAAGATATTCAATTTTCATTGTTCGTACCGAGGTGTAATGGTAGATCAAAACTGAATATAGAAGTCACGTAATAATAACTTCAGTTTTAACTAAACCCAGTACTATCTTACCTTTTTATTTGCAGCTCGGCGCCCCCGATTTTTCGACGGGGTTTCCAATTAGATTCAGTAGATTTTCTTATCCATTTCCTGCAAAAAACATAAAATTAATTAATTAAATACAGTTTTTTCACGACCAATCTCGATTTTTGTATAGGACCTCTCAACTTTTATTACAGTTTTGGGTTCGGCTCGTCGCCCCGCGTCTAACGAGACCACTCACGGCTCGCTAGCTCTGATATTTACGAAAATTTTCAATTTCAAACTTTAACTTTTTCATAAAATTGTTGTCGACATCTGTTTTTGACCCATAACTTCGTTTTTTCTCGCTTTAAGCGAAAACTTTATATTGTTTCAGCATCCTCTCGCCGGTCCGCGTCTAACGAGACCTTCCAAGTCCCGTTAGCACGTAAGAAAAAGAAGATATTCAATTTTCATTGTTCGTACCGAGGTGTAATGGTAGATCAAAACTGAATATAGAAGTCACGTAATAATAACTTCAGTTTTAACTAAACCCAGTACTATCTTACCTTTTTATTTGCAGCTCGGCGCCCCCGATTTTTCGACGGGGTTTCCAATTAGATTCAGTAGATTTTCTTATCCATTTCCTGCAAAAAACATAAAATTAATTAATTAAATACAGTTTTTTCACGACCAATCTCGATTTTTGTATAGGACCTCTCAACTTTTATTACAGTTTTGGGTTCGGCTCGTCGCCCCGCGTCTAACGAGACCACTCACGGCTCGCTAGCTCTGATATTTACGAAAATTTTCAATTTCAAACTTTAACTTTTTCATAAAATTGTTGTCGACATCTGTTTTTGACCCATAACTTCGTTTTTTCTCGCTTTAAGCGAAAACTTTATATTGTTTCAGCATCCTCTCGCCGGTCCGCGTCTAACGAGACCTTCCAAGTCCCGTTAGCACGTAAGAAAAAGAAGATATTCAATTTTCATTGTTCGTACCGAGGTGTAATGGTAGATCAAAACTGAATATAGAAGTCACGTAATAATAACTTCAGTTTTAACTAAACCCAGTACTATCTTACCTTTTTATTTGCAGCTCGGCGCCCCCGATTTTTCGACGGGGTTTCCAATTAGATTCAGTAGATTTTCTTATCCATTTCCTGCAAAAAACATAAAATTAATTAATTAAATACAGTTTTTTCACGACCAATCTCGATTTTTGTATAGGACCTCTCAACTTTTATTACAGTTTTGGGTTCGGCTCGTCGCCCCGCGTCTAACGAGACCACTCACGGCTCGCTAGCTCTGATATTTACGAAAATTCGCCCGCCCAACCCGCCCTTTTGTTGTATATAGGAAGGGGAGGCAACGCGGCGGTGGGACAGTGAAAATATTTTTATTGCCTTATCGTGTCCGCTCGTCCTTACAGACCTTATATATACCCTTAAAGGCATACTTTACTTGTTCACATTCCTTGGTTTACTTCGTTTACCACCTCTTTAACGATCAATATTAAATTCTCTATACCTTTACACCTTTATACCTTTTGTGTGATTTTATATCGGATCCTATTAACCAGCGCGCTTCCAACTACCTGCAACAATGTTTGGAATTAGGACGCCGGTCAAGCAAGGGAGGAGCAAATCACCTACTTCAGTAAAAACACCGGAACGAAATGTGACCCTAGGTACCCAAGATCGGGAAGCCACAAGCGGCGACGACAATTCGCCCACCCTGTCTTCTACAGTTGTATCGACGGTAGCACAAGAACACCTTTCGAACTCGAAACCGCTCTCGTCACAGGATAAACCAACCGCTGCAAATCTAAATCTCCAACCCAGCCCCAACTACAACTCTAAACTCAACCCCAGCCAAAATCTCACTCCGACAGAACCTGCAACGAACCCTCCAAAAGCTGTCAAAACAACATCACAGTCTGGGCGGGTGGCCGAGGCTAGAGCGTGCCTAAATAAAGCAAAGCTCCACCTCGGTAACTCGAGAAATCTCAAGACAGAAATTAAGACAGGAGTAACAATGGCAATAGAAAGATTGTACCAACTGGTAAAAGAAGCAGAAGGGGTTAAAAATACACATAGAACGGAAAAACAAGTAGAAGAGGAGACAGTTATACCTGACACGACGCACGAAAGCCTTGACCTGAAAAAATCCATGGAAGAACACGCCAAACTGTTGAGAGAAAACAGCGAAAAGATGAACAAACTACAAGAAGCGATGGATAAGCAACAAGAGGTAATGACAAAAATGACATATGCTAATGTAGCAGCGGCACAGCCCCCAAGACCACCCCGGGAACAAACCGCGCTGCACTCTGTAATAATATCATCCAAAGATGAAACAGAAACTGGAGAGGAAGTCATCTCACATATAAGGAAAGCCGTGAATGCAACTGAGGGTTGGATTACAATTGACCGAATAAGAAAGGCCAAAGATAGAAAGATAATAGTGGGGTGCAGAACGCTGGAGGGTAGAACGAAAATACAAGATCGTTTAAAAAACATGGGCGAGCACCTAACTGTCGAGGAGATCCAGAACCAAGACCCGATGATAGTACTCAAAGACGTACTAAATTGTAACACGGATGAGGAAATAATAAGAGCTCTGAGAGCTCAGAATAAAGAGGTATTTCGCGGATTGAAAAATCAAGACGACAGGATAGAGATGAGATACAGAAAGAAAACCAGGAACCCCCACACGTCCCACGTAGTAATAAGAGTATCGCCGCACATATGGAACCGCTTAATAGAGCAGGAAACGGTCCATATAGATATCCAAAGGATAAGAGTGGCTGATCAGTCCCCATTAGTGCAATGCTCGATGTGCCTCGGATACGGACATGGCAGACGTTTCTGCAAAGAAACAATTGCAAAGTGCAGCCACTGCGGGGGCTCTCACATGAAGACAGAGTGTCCTGACTGGCTTGAAGGAACAGCCCCGTCGTGCTGCAACTGTAGGCATGCTAAACTGGACATTACCGAACACAATGCTTTCAGCTCGGAATGCACCATAAGGAAAAAATGGGAAGCTCTAGCTAGAGCAAAAGTAGCGTATTGCTAAGGTGGATCCAAATGTCAATCTAGCAAATAACCGAGGATATGCAGTGGCCCAAGCAAACCTCCAAAGAAAAGAATTAGCGACTAACGAACTCTTTTTGGAAGCATCGGAGCGTAAATTCGCTTTCGCACTGATCCAGGAGCCATATGTGGGCGGGGCAAAAAGAATGAAGGCATACCGCGGGACGAGAATTTACCAATGTGCAGACCAAGGAACCGGGACAGTGAAGGCAGCCATAGTCGTCTTTAACAATGACATGGATGTCATACAGTGCCCAAAACTCACCACCAACAACATAGTAGTGGTGAGGATCCGAACCAGTGCTTGGGAAATTGTAGCGGTGTCCTTCTATCTCGAGCCAGACCAGCCAATAGAACCATACTTGGAGCAATTAAAACAGATAAAAGAGGTTATGGGCCCGAGAAGACTGCTAATATGCGGAGACTGCAATGCAAAGAACACCTGGTGGGGCAGCACAATAATAGATCACAGGGGAGAATCCATGTCCGGAACCCTGGAAGAGACAGGCTTGCAGGTGCTAAATATAGGGGATACCCCCACTTTCTACACGGTACGAGGAAACACTATATATAGCAGCTATATAGACATCACGGCTTGCTCTGAAGATCTCCTCGATCTAGTGGAAGACTGGAAGGTTGAGCAGGGGATCACAAGCTCGGACCACAACACAATAGTTTTTAAAATAAAACTGCACCGGTCAAAGGGCACAAAAATACAAAGGACAACTAGACTCTACAATACAAAAAAGGCTGATTGGAGCCGGTTTCGTGACAAACTAAAACGATCAAAACAGCAACATAACATAAACACTCAGGAAATGCAAAAAATTAATAACCAAACTGAACTAGAAAAAGCAATAGATAGGTATACATGCATAATAACGGAAGCCTGCACAGTAAGCATGCCCAGAAAGAAAAATGTAGAGTCTATTAACATACCTTGGTGGTCCGAGGATCTTGCAGAAATGAAGAAGGCAGTTACCACGAAAAAGCGCCGCATCAGGTGCGCTGCTCAAACCCGAAGAGCCAAAGTCGTTGAGGAATACCTGAAAGCAAAAGAAGATTATGAGTGCGCGGCAAAAAAAGCCCAGATTGATAGTTGGAAAGAGTTCTGCAGGAAACAAGACGGCGAAGGAGTTTGGGAAGGCATATACAGAGTTATTGGAAGGACTGCGAAAAGACAAGAAGATCTGGCCCTAAAGAAGGATGGTGCATACCTTAACCCAGCAGAGTCGGCAGCCTTACTCGCGGAGACCTTCTACCTTGAAGACACGGAAGAAACGGACAACACAGAACACAGGCGTACCAGAGAGGCAGCCGAGCGAGTAAACGAGTGGGCACATGATGAGATCCATGACCCGCCGTTTACGGCGCTGGAGCTTAAGACCGCTGTTGAAAGTTTTAATCCGAAGAAGGCCCCAGGAGTGGATGGCTTCACAGCAGACATTTGCAAGCAGGCAATCTATCAAGATCCAGGGACATTCCTGACATTAGCAAACAAGTGTCTGCAGCTAGGACACTTCCCGAAGATTTGGAAAGAAGCCACAGTTATAGCATTGAGAAAACCGGGCAAGGACGACTATGAATTACCAAAGTCCTACAGACCAATCGGCCTCTTGCCTGTACTCGGAAAGATCTTGGAAAAGTTAACAATGACAAGAATCAAGTGGCACTTAGTACCGCGACTCAGTACTCGCCAGTACGGCTTTATGCCCCAAAGAAGCACCGAGGACGCCCTCTGTACCCTAATACGGCATATACAGGATGAGTTACAAATGAAAAAACTAATAACTCTGGTGTCTTTAGATATAGAGGGCGCCTTCGACACCGCATGGTGGCCGGCCATAAAGGTCAGACTGGCTGAAGAAAAGTGCCCGGTCAATATTAGGCGGTTAATAGATAGTTACCTAGCTTGCAGGAGAGTAAGAGTGAGATATGCCGGAGAGGAATACACGAAGAACACCAACAAGGGCTGCGTCCAAGGGTCAATAGGTGGTCCGATCCTATGGAACCTTCTTCTGGACCCACTATTACAGGACCTGGAAAGAAAAGGCGTCTACTGCCAGGCCTTTGCGGATGACGTAGTTTTAATATTTAGCGGCAAAACGGCAATGGATATTGAGAGGCAGGCCAATTCAGTCCTCGGCCGTGTCCACGAGTGGGGTGTCGAAAATAAGCTGAAGTTTGCACCACACAAAACGTGCGCTATGGTACTAACCAGAAAGCTGAAGTTCGACACTCCACGCCTGAGGATGGCCGGGATCGATATTGGCATGTCTAAAGAGGTTAAATTATTGGGACTCATCATTGACGACAAACTCACCTTCAATTCGCACGTGGCAAGCGTTTGTAAGAAGTCACTTAACTTCTATAAACAGCTGTCGAGAGCTGCAAAGGCGAGTTGGGGATTGCATCCAGAAGTCATCCGCATATTATACAACACCGTAGTGGAACCAGTCATAATGTACGCAGCTGGCGCCTGGGCACCAGCCACAACTAAGATTAGTATTAGGAAACTGCTCGACACAGTTCAGCGAGGTTTTGCTCAGAAGCTCTGCAAGTCCTACCGCACGGTCTCCCTTAACTCGGCACTTGTGCTCTCCGGGATATTACCTCTAGACCTAAGAATACAGGAGGCAGCCGCCCTGTATGAGGCCCGAAGAGGAACGTCCCGGATGGTGCTGGGAGACAGGGAGGTGGAGCGTGTGGTGGAATTTGCAGAGACACCACACCCAGCTACGCATATGAATCTGAGATTCATAAGTCTGGTAGACCAACAACTCGTGGACGAGCACAACGTGCAGGCGGTGCGTATATTCACCGATGGCAGCAAGCTTGAGGGTAAGGTTGGCGCAGCACTGAGTCTGTGGAACAGTGAGGCGGAAATCAGCACCCTCAAATTAAGCTTACCAGCGTACTGCACAGTATACCAAGCGGAACTGCTGGCCATATCAAAGTCCACAAACACCATCCTAAAGCGCAAAGAGATGAGCTTTGGTATTTATAGTGACTCAAGGGCAGCGCTGGAATCAGTCACCAACTATGGCTCTCTTCATCCATTGGCGGTAGAAGCGCGTCGCAACCTCCAGGAAGCTCTGACCCAGGGCAAAAATGTATCTTTGTTCTGGATCAAAGCACACGCGGGACTACCAGGAAATGAGCGCGCCGACCAGCTCGCGAAGGACGCGGCATTGTCGTTGCGGAGGAGACCCGACTATGACCTGTGCCCGATTTCATTCGTCAAGCGACAGCTTCGCATAAAGTCGCTCGACGAATGGAACCAAAGATATAGGACGGGTGAGACGGCCTCTGTTACCAAGATGTTTTTCCCGGACGCAACAGCAGCCTACAAAATCATTAGGGACCTGCAGCCAACTGGAGTAATAACACAGCTCTTCACGGGGCATGGTGGGTTTGCCGCGTATTTGGCTAGATTTAAGTGTAAAGACAACCCATCCTGCATCTGTGAAGAAGGAGTAGAAGAATCAGTGTCCCACATCCTTTTCAAGTGTCCCATCCACTGTGTTGATAGGCATAACGTAGAAATGTATACAAACGTAGTAATATCAGAAACAAACATACACGAACACATAAGAGATAAAAAACTGTGCAAAATAATATTAAAGTACTGCGAACAAGTATGTAACATTGTAATAAATAGAAATAAAGATAAATAAAAATTATATAAAATGCATATACTAAATAAGTACAGAAACATAGTAGTAACCAAGGCAGGCTTTTTAAAGAAAAATTTGTTAAAATAAAAAAAATAAGTAAGAATTGATGTACCATAGGATAAGTGTGTAGTTTCAATAAGTTAAATTAAGTTAAAACTGTGCTTGAAAAATTTTAAAAACTATGTAATAATTTTTGGTAAATAAAGTCTCTGACTCTCGTCAGAGGTATTCTGTAAGGTGTTATAGGGAGTGCAGGTCGGGGTTTTTAGTCGGTAAGAGTCCGGCACTGCCTGGGCCTCCCTTCCCAGGCGTCCATGAGGATTTTCCCCGACATGTATTATCTTATAACACCAAAAAAAAAAAAAAAAAAAAAAAAAAAAAAAAAAAAAAAAAAAAAAACCTAACCGGAGGTTTACAAGTGTTTGGTGCGAAATATATAATAAATCTTGGGCAGTCAAACGATTCCGCGATCTAATCGACAGGTAGCGCCATCTATTGGCAACTTTTAATGTGTGTTTTATACATGATTGAGCATGAATGGAATCTTCATTTATTTTATAATTATGGCAAAGCTAGCCAGTTAGAATACTCGTTGCACAAATTGAGAACAAACGCAAAGTTTGAGAATTAGTATTTTTAAAGGGTGGTAATTAATTATTATTTGACAATTGATCTGGTTTTGCGTGGGGGTTCTCAGCCTTAGATTTTCTACTAGTTTTTTTTTTTTTTTTTTTTTTTTTTTTTTTTTTTTTTTTTTTTTTTTGTGGGAAATAAAACTAACTCAATGTTTATTTCGATAAATTGTATGGAAGTATTTGCTGAAACAAAGTTTTGTAGGGATTTAGGTTTCAGGAAGAACAGTGAATGGCTTCTTTGATAATCAAGTGATTTATTGTATTGTAAATCAATAATACCACAGTTGGAAAGTAACTCGTTTCAGGGTAAATTCTGGGGTTAATATTGTGGGACAATTTCTTCATCCGAGGGTGCTGCAGGGTGCTCAGGTCGTTGTGTCCGTCAGCCATATTGGTTAGATTGAACTCTCCAAGCACTCCAAGACGAATCTGGAGAGAAGCTTTAAACATCTTGTGCGTCCTGCACAAAAAAAAAAAAAAAAAAAAAAAAAAAAAAAAAAAAAAAAAAAAAAAAAACCTTCATCAAGCTTCTTAAAGCACTTTAAGTTAGGGGATCTTACTGCTTGCGCCGCCTGAACATTTTATCTTCGCGGGCTTACTTTGCGGCTTGCAAATGGACTCTGCATAAAGTCGACGCCCAGAGCATCGCGTTTCGACTCACTCTGCCCTGATTCTGTCTGCAGCCTGACAGCCTTTGCAGTAAGGTTACTTTAGATTGAGGTCTGTAAATTGAATATTTAAATTATGATTTAGGGAATTAGGATTTCAAAGTAAATTGAGTATTGGAATTGAACTATTATGGAGTAATAGTTTCGGGTTGAGAGTCAATCCTGCTAAGACTCAAACTATTCTTATCGGCAGTCCTAAATTATTATCCAGAGTCGACTTTGAGAGTCTCTCGCCTGTTTATTTTGATGGCGTCCTTATTCCTTTTTCGCAGCAAGTCAAAAACCTGGGTATCATTATGGACTGTACCTTATCGTGGGTTCCTCAAGTGAACGAGATTAGCAGGAGGATGTTTGCGTCAGTGTGGTCTCTTAGGCGGCTTCGTAACTTTCTCCCGTTTGCGACTAGAATTGCGCTAGCTCAGTCATTGCTTCTTCCTATTTTGGACTATGCTGATGTGTGCTTTTTAGATCTTACTGTAGAGCAGCTTAATAAGCTTGAGCGAATTCAAAATATGTGCATTCGGTTCATATTTGGTTTACGCAAATATGACCACGTCTCTAATTTTCGTTCGCAACTCAAGTGGCTTCCTATCCGTTTTCGCCGGTACTTTCATATCCTTAATCTCCTCTACTGTGTTCTGTTCTTCCCTGCAACCCCGCGTTACCTCAAGGAGCGTTTTAACTTTTTTACGTCGATTCGTTGCTCCCAAAATTGTATTTTAACTGTACCCTCCTCATCATCTAAATTCTACAACAATTCCTTTACTTTTCAGGCTGTCCGTCTGTGGAACTCCCTCCCTGTGGAGCTGCGGCAGGCTAAATCTTTACCTGTATTTAAGAAACTTCTCCTTGAGCACTTTTTGTCGCAGTCTTAATTGTATTGTCTCAGCACATTTCTCTCACTATGCATTTCTGTCATGTGGCTGTTTTTTTTTTTTTCCCTGATGTGGATGTATTGACATTTATGTATGTATTTATTTATTACTATCTATTTATTCATGTAAGTCATTATAATGTATTAGTTTGTATTAATATATATTTGATTATCTATTTATTAGTTTGGTAAGCGTGTATTTATTGGTATATTGTATTTTATAGCTAGCATAGTTCCTTGTAATTGTTCGAAATTGGTCTGCACCACCTACCGTGTAAATTGTTTTAACTTGCACCTTATCCCTTCTAAGGTTGTCTGGAAGAGATCGCTAATCAGCGATAAGACCGCCTGTTGTTTACCTGGGTCTTCTAAATTGTGAAAATTCTGTGTAATGTTTTTGTTTGGTGGACAATAAAGTGTTTTGTATTGTATTGTATTGTAACCAACTTCAGTAGAGATAATTGTGAATCTATAATAAGAATCATAATGTTTGAACACGACCCATGATTTCGCTGAGCTTAGAATTTAATGTCTGGTCGTTTGCTGTAAAGGGGTTTGCAATTACCATATTTATTGAGATGTAACAAGTGTAGGAATAAAGATTGTGTTCAACTTACTAACTTGTTTCCTTTAGCTCCATAAGATTAGTCCCACTTTTATCCAAAGGTCACGCCGGACATTTCTTTTGAGAATATCTTGAACCTTATGTATATTTTGTTTACGACGTGTTTCTTCCATTGGCCGGGTCAGGAAGGCACGTCGCAAGTTTATTATTAAATAAATTGTTTGAATGCGTCTACTTTGTTTCAACTGAACAATGTGGAACTTTGTAGGAGATGTAACATACGTTTGCAACCACCGATTTCTACTAGGCTTGTTTTTCTAAATGGGAATGGTACTGAGTATATATGACCTGAATTTTCGGTATATTCGGTAAGTTTTTCGATGTTCGTATTCGGCTGAATAGTTCGGTGACGTTACCGGATATTTACCGAATTAACTAAAGAAATAAATAAGCCACAGTGTTCGCATTGTTGTGTTTCGGTGTGGGGATAAGACAACCGATGAAATTACTAGCATTACATCTTAGTCCTTAGGGTTGGCAACGCATTTGAGGTGTTAGGGTAATTGGTCAAGAAAATTAAATAGTTTTCGATTTAATAAATAATTTATAATTTGCGGCTTTTCCTGCTTTTGACCTACTATGTTGGAGTACAACTGAAAATATTTGCGTCGACGATCCATTATGAGTATACATTTGGTTTGTCTAATGTTTTAATCGTTTTCTGATCAAGATCATTAAGTTAACTCGTGTCTCTCTTAGAAACGATTATTAAATGGTCTATGTATTGAACAACCAGCATAAACTTAAAACTTTTTTTTTTTTTTTTTTTTTTTTGGGATATGTATTTTTGTAAAAAGTCTCCGAACAAAAGTTATTGTTTATGATGTAAATAATTTAACTCTGAGAGATTGTTAGTATTTTACAAATAACCCTGTAGAGAAATGTAACACCCTTAACTCCACCGGCTACTCCACTCGTCACGGCGTTAATAAGTTGGTAAACTCCAATATCACTTAATCCACTCGTCACTAGATGGCGTTGACAAGCAGCTTAGCTTAACTCCGATATTAGTTAACCCACTAGCCACTAGATGGCGTTGACAAGCAGGTTAACTCCGATATTAGTTAGTCCACTCGTCACTAGATTGCGTTGACAAGCAGGTAAACTCCGTTATTAGATAGTCCACTCGTCACTAGATGGCGTTGACAAGCAGCCAAATCCGTTTTTACTTTATCCACTAGCCACTAGATAACGTTTACAAGCAGGTAAACTTCGATATTAGTTAGTCCACTCGTCACTAGTAGTTTGGATGGATGGATGTTAGTCCCATCGTCACTAATCATTTAGATAGATGGATGGACGTATGTTACTCAATTACGCCAAAACGGTAAAACGGATCTAGATGAAATTTGGCAAAGAGATAGAATTCCTGCAAAGCCAATTTGGCGACACGAAATCAATGTATTCGTAACCGTTACTTTTTTACCGCAATTGAGCACGATACGAGGGGCAAACCGAAATGATCGGGAATTAAAAAAAAAAAAAAAAAAAAAAAAAAAAAAAAACTATGTACACTGTATATATAAATTATGTTTTATTGTTTTTTGAAGTATTCTCCTATAGGGTGCCTACCTAGGACGTTGCGATAAATAATAAGTCCAGTATAATGGGGCACACTATAATAATTGTTTATAACTTATTAGCATTCACATGAAGCAGTTCAAAGCCCAAGCACAGTATGTTATAGAGGAGATAGGAAGGCGAGAGTAAAACAACGAGTATGAAGGAATACTTAAGGAACATAAAATAGGCTATATGAGCGTCACTCGCGTAAGCGGATTCGGGAGCAATAATGCGCGTGCATTCGCCGCCAGAGATGAAATCGCACTGGTGGATCGGCGCGGGCGCAGCGCTCTCGCTCTGAACGGACGCCGCCCGCGGTCCCGTTATTCGGCTGTTGCATCTCCGTGCGCTAAGATTATTTTAACCGACTGCGGCTGTGTTAGGAGAGTAATGTTATGTATGGTCGCCACACTCCGTTGCAATTGATGCACTTTTGCATTCTTTTAAATCAGTCATTGAAACAGTTATTCCAGTTTGAACTAGACATTGCCAGAATGGCCAAATTATAGGCTTCTACGGCGGCTTCTGGGTTTTCAAACCGCTGACCACGCAATAAATCTTTAATTGGACTTAGGTCAAGGCTGTATGGAGGATGGGACATCAACTCAACGTTTTCCTCGCTCAAAAACTGTTTAGTTGTATGGGCGGTGTGGGAGCTCGCATTATCGTGGTGTAAGATGACGCGGCGTGTCGGGTTCCCTCGGCGAGGATCGGCCAGCATCTGTGGCAAACAAACTGTGATATACCAATCAGCGGTAGCCGTTCTTTGTTCTTGTAAAGGAATTGTGGCAATATGTCCTTTTTTTGAGACGAACGAAGCAACCATCTTCTTCGACACGCTGCGGGAACGCACAACTTTCGTTGGTTTGACCTCGCCATCGAAGACCCAAACTGCCGACTGGTGCTTTCTTTCAGGCTCATAGGAATAAATCCAGGTTTCGTCACCTTAGACAATATTATAAACAGCTTTTGACTTTCCTCCATTGTAGCGTTTCAGAGTAGATCGGCACCAATCAACACGAACCGCCTTTTGCTCTTCTGACAAGTTATGGGGTATCCATCGGGAAATCAATTTTCTGACACCCAACTTACTATGTAAAATAGTATGGATTGCAGTCATTCCAATGCTTATGGTTGCCCGAATCTGCTCGTATGTCACATGTCTGTCTTCTTTGAGTATTTTTTCCACAGCCGCGATGTTTTCAGGCGACACCGCTGTTTTCGGCCGACCTGTTGAAGGTACGGTGCTGAGAGAGGCACGACCCCGCCGAAACTCTGCATACCAACGATATATTGTCGTTTGACTAGGTGCTTCAATGTTATATATAAAAACAAGCTCATTGAGACACTCATCTGGAGATAAGCCTCGACGAAAGTTGTGATAAATAATTGCACGAAAATTTTCACGCGTGAGCTCCATTTTATTCACCGACTTGCCAATTTGAAAGTGGAATTAAAAAAAAAAAAAATCGCCTAACAGTACTACAAGCCCTTATTCCCTTAGTCGCCTCTTACGACATCCACAGGAATACATGGAGTGGCACTATTCTAACCCAGCAGCCACAAGGGGTATCGTCTCTTTAAACGAAAAGAAAACAGCATCTAACTAAAATAAAAGATCTGATCAGAATCTGGATAAATAGCTGCGTTATTATTGAAATAAGAATTGTGTGTGTGTTTTAGTAAACATAATTCGGTTGCAGTATTGTGTGATGGTCACGCCGAGCTGCTTGCAGCGGGCGGCAGCGCGGGCGCCGCGCCGGCAAGGCAGCAGGCGCCGCCCGCTTATACTCGCAGCCGCTCGCTTAGCGCGCCGCGCGCCCTGAACTAACCGCGTAAACGGCACCGCGACTGGCCGCATTACGAGTACTACCAAGTAAATGAGTTGTAACACCGTTTTCCGTATTAAGTGTCCAGCTTGAATTATTACAATCATCAAGCAGGCTAAGAGTGAACATATCCATTGACACTTTTTTACTGTCTCCTTTATTGTGTTTTCGCACTATTTTTCAGTAGGTATATTTGATGCAGTAGATGAGCTCAAAAGGTTTTGTCTTTTTAAGTGTTCTCACTGCGTATGCGTTGTCGAGGAGCTGGATCGCCTCGACGTCCACACGATGATGAAGTCTGCAATCGTGAGTCATGCTTCTGTTTATATTCTTATAATTTTGTCGACCGACTAAATATTAAGTTCCCGAGAAATGCCATTTTTATATACCAGGGAGCTTCTAATAATTGTCGCAGTATTTTTTTTTTTTCAACTGTATTACGAGAATGTTGCTTTGTTTGGTACAGCAGTCCCACAGCTGATTACTATAACTATGCTCACAGGCATTAGAACCGGTTTATGAAAGAGTATTTTGTTGTACATATATGAAGAGTAAAGAGTTTCTCCCCAGAAGTCTGTACCGTACATCGAATTATCTAATAACTTTGATATTACCAGTAGACGTGATATAGGTCTGTACGATGAAGCTTCATGAGGCGATGTTCCGGGTTTAGCGACCGATTATCGATTGAGCTACTTTCCGAAAGTCAGGCACAAACTTAAGTCTAAGTGCAGCATTAAGCAGATAAGTAAGTTTTACAATAGCTCTATGTGGTAGATGGCACAATATTTCTTCGGTTATTAGATCTCTCCTGGCTCTGTACTTAGGTTAGTATTTAATTTTATTTCTTTGGGTGTTGCCGGTTGAATGTGTACATCACCACAAACATAATGACTGTTCCGCGAAGGAGTGAGTCATGTTTTCTTGACGAGGTTGAAAGATGTTTTGCAGATGCTCAGCAAAGACTGTAGCTCATTGCTTGTAGCCCATTTTTTACTTTCTTGCCTTATTGAAGATAATACTAATATGTTTTGTAGGCCGTTTTAGATATTTTATAGCTTTCCATAGAGAAATGGTCTTTGCTTCTATTATATATTTCAACAACGAATCTTTATCGTCCTGAGAGTAGCGCGAGCGAGACGAAATGGCTTCGACTCGCTCGAGCCGTCAAGCCGGCGATTATTAACAATGTAGTTTTTTTTTTTTTTATTAAACAATATTTTAACCCCGACGCAAAAAGAGGGGTGTTATAAGTTTTATGTGCAAGTGTGTGTGTGTATGTGTGTTGATGAACCGATTTCAATGAGTTTTTTTTTATTTTTATTTTAATTTGAAAGCAGGTTTTCTAGCGATGGTTCTTAAATATGTTTTATCAAAATCGGTTCAGCTGTTTTTGAAATATAACTGTGACACCTACTTTCAGAGCTGATATTTCTTAAACGGCTCAACCAATTTTCATTAAATCTTGTTAAATATATCCATCAGGATAAGTTTCTATTTGGCCCTATTTCAATACAAACTTGTATTGAAATAGGGCCAAATAGAAACTTGTCAGGCTTTATATGTATTTTATTTTGTTGTACTGTCTCTTATATAGTTTATGAAATATACTTTGAAGGATTTAAAAATCCTTGTAGCGAAGTTCTAATAATAGTTTTAATATAATATATTAAAACTATGTATAATGAATAATCTATGAAGCCATAATAATACAAGAGATAATATTTATACTAAATATTCTATAGGTAAATAGTTTTCGATGAAACGAAATTCGGTGAAAAGTCTGTCGAGATTTCAAGGGGCACCAAAAAAAAAAAAAAAAAAAAAAAAAAAAAAAAAAAAAAAAAAAAAAAAAAAAAAATTGTATAAATTAAACCACAACCGTACACTGGCCCCGAGCCACCGGAGAGGTGCACACCAACAAATACTAAATGGTATAAATTAAACCACAACCGTACACTGGCCCCGCGCCACCGGAGAGGTGCACACCAACAAATACTAAATGGTATAAATTAAACCACAACCGTACACTGGCCCCGCGCCACCGGAGAGGTGCACACCAACAAATACTAAATGGTATAAATTAAACCACAACCGTACACTGGCCCCGAGCCACCGGAGAGGTGCACACCAACAAATACTAAATGGTATAAATTAAACCACAACCGTACACTGGCCCCGCGCCACCGGAGAGGTGCACACCAACAAATACTAAATGGTATAAATTAAACCACATCCGTACACTAGCCCCGAGCCACCGGAGAGGTGCACACCAACAAATACTAAATGGTATAAATTAAACCACAACCGTACACTGGCCCCGAGCCACCGGAGAGGTGCACACCAACAAATACTAAATGGTATAAATTAAACCACAACCGTACACTGGCCCCGAGCCACCGGAGAGGTGCACACCAACAAATACTAAATGGTATAAATTAAACCACAACCGTACACTGGCCCCGCGCCACCGGAGAGGTGCACACCAACAAATACTAAATGGTATAAATTAAACCACATCCGTACACTAGCCCCGAGCCACCGGAGAGGTGCACACCAACAAATACTAAATGGTATAAATTAAACCACAACCGTACACTGGCCCCGAGCCACCGGAGAGGTGCACACCAACAAATACTAAATGGTATAAATTAAACCACATCCGTACACTAGCCCCGAGCCACCGGAGAGGTGCACACCAACAAATACTAAATGGTATAAATTAAACCACATCCGTACACTAGCCCCGAGCCACCGGAGAGGTGCACACCAACAAATACTAAATGGTATAAATTAAACCACAACCGTACACTGGCCCCGAGCCACCGGAGAGGTGCACACCAACAAATACTAAATGGTATAAATTAAACCACATCCGTACACTAGCCCCGAGCCACCGGAGAGGTGCACACCAACAAATACTAAATGGTATAAATTAAACCACATCCGTACACTAGCCCCGAGCCACCGGAGAGGTGCACACCAACAAATACTAAATGGTATAAATTAAACCACATCCGTACACTAGCCCCGAGCCACCGGAGAGGTGCACACCAACAAATACTAAATGGTATAAATTAAACCACATCCGTACACTAGCCCCGAGCCACCGGAGAGGTGCACACCAACAAATACTAAATGGTATAAATTAAACCACAACCGTACACTGGCCCCGCGCCACCGGAGAGGTGCACACCAACAAATACTAAATGGTATAAATTAAACCACATCCGTACACTAGCCCCGAGCCACCGGAGAGGTGCACACCAACAAATACTAAATGGTATAAATTAAACCACAACCGTACACTGGCCCCGAGCCACCGGAGAGGTGCACACCAACAAATACTAAATGGTATAAATTAAACCACAACCGTACACTGGCCCCGCGCCACCGGAGAGGTGCACACCAACAAATACTAAATGGTATAAATTAAACCACATCCGTACACTAGCCCCGAGCCACCGGAGAGGTGCACACCAACAAATACTAAATGGTATAAATTAAACCACATCCGTACACTAGCCCCGAGCCACCGGAGAGGTGCACACCAACAAATACTAAATGGTATAAATTAAACCACATCCGTACACTAGCCCCGAGCCACCGGAGAGGTGCACACCAACAAATACAAAATGGTATAAATTAAACCACAACCGTACACTGGCCCCGCGCCACCGGAGAGGTGCACACCAACAAATACAAAATGGTATAAATTAAACCACATCCGTACACTGGCCCCGAGCCACCGGAGAGGTGCACACCAACAAATACTAAATGGTATAAATTAAACCACATCCGTACACTGGCCCCGCGCCACCGGAGAGGTGCACACCAACAAATACTAAATGGTATAAATTAAACCACAACCGTACACTGGCCCCGCGCCACCGGAGAGGTGCACACCAACAAATACTAAATGGTATAAATTAAACCACATCCGTACACTGGCCCCGAGCCACCGGAGAGGTGCACACCAACAAATACTAAATGGTATAAATTAAACCACATCCGTACACTAGCCCCGAGCCACCGGAGAGGTGCACACCAACAAATACTAAATGGTATAAATTAAACCACATCCGTACACTAGCCCCGAGCCACCGGAGAGGTGCACACCAACAAATACTAAATGGTATAAATTAAACCACAACCGTACACTGGCCCCGCGCCACCGGAGAGGTGCACACCAACAAATACTAAATGGTATAAATTAAACCACATCCGTACACTGGCCCCGCGCCACCGGAGAGGTGCACACCAACAAATACTAAATGGTATAAATTAAACCACATCCGTACACTGGCCCCGCGCCACCGGAGAGGTGCACACCAACAAATACTAAATGGTATAAATTAAACCACATCCGTACACTGGCCCCGCGCCACCGGAGAGGTGCACACCAACAAATACTAAATGGTATAAATTAAACCACAACCGTACACTGGCCCCGCGCCACCGGAGAGGCGCACACCAAATAAAAACCGATGTAAGTACCACGTAAATGCAACAAATGATATGACTATATGACTATAAATAAGACTTAATTCCACAAAATTAAAATTAAACTGTTTAGAAATACGGTTTTCCTGCCATGTCATGTAATTCTCTTAGGGGTCTCAGCTTTCAATTCAACGGACGAATTATTGACCGACGAGACGAGTATAAGTTGTCCTATCATAGCGTACAAACAACAGTTTAATTTTGAGATATAAAGTAATTGATTGCAAATTTTCCTTGTGATGCAGTGACAAAAATAAGTTGATATAAAATGTATTTAAAAGTAAATTGGGGTAAATGTACCAGTGAATGAACAAAGTAGTTGGGAGTCCCACGATATTTACAATATTTTATTTTTTTACACCAGAAGCAAATTTCAGTTGGACTGACTCACCATTTTATAAAAGAAGTTATTTCTTGCCTTTTGAAGACGGTTTTTTAAAAACTTATTTTATTTCATGCATAATGTTGCATGTGAAATGAAAACGTTGTGAATTAACTTTTCGTAAAACTAAAATAGCAAGGTAAAGAAACAGTTTTTCAAACAAAAGACATCATATAAAACGAAAATGAGTTAAATTATTATTCTGAAATATTATTTGTAAAGTTTTCACAAGATGTATTGACAAATCATAGCGCTAAACGCTGTTTATGAAATGAAAATTTGAGAATTAACTTTTGGTAAAAAGTCAGGATTCCAAGTCGGACGAGTCTAAGGTTGTCTGGAAGAGATGGCTATTTAGCGGTAAGAGCGCCTGTTGTATACCTATGATTTAATTGTACTGTTCCGTGTTATGTTTTTTTTTGTGTTCAATAATGAGTATTTATATTGTATTGTAATGATACCAAATATTTAAATTGTATATTTCCTGGGGTAGGTACTTCGCATTCATCCTACTTCGGTCCACTCTGGTGTTTGTTTTCAACAATATATTGGCGGAAAATTTGTATAGAGTACCATATTGCTGTGGTATCGATCGTATTTTTTATCATTTAAAACCGCGCGACTAACTACGCGAGTCTAACTTGTACCCTTGGCGGATCCGTGACTGCAGCAGCAGACTGTGGAGAAGAGCGATAACTCGTACATAGCATATTATTATAACAGCACAATGTGCGACCACTGACTATTCGACTATGACGCATCTAACGAAAAATATATTAATAAAATAACGCTCTAGAAAAAAACATGAATTACAACACTTTTTAGGACTTTGAGTATTTTATTCCTATTATTAATAAATTGACTACAACAATACGAATCCTCGCCGTTATACATACATATTGTCATAAAATATCTAAACTGCCCTTTTTACTCGATCACAAGGGACCCCGGAAGGATAGTCATATTTGAATTTGTATGAACTATCTCCTCTTGGGGCTGTTCGCGACCGGCCCCGGCCGGACGCCTGTCGCCGCGCCCGGCTCGGTCACTGAACACCGAAGGGGTAATGGTAGGATATCCGCGTGAGGTCCTCGGACACGTAGTGCAGGTCCTGGTACGCTTTTACCATCATCTGCTGGTTGACGACGGCGAAGGGCCGCGGCGAGATGCTCTCGATGGACGGCAGCGGCCGCAGCTCCAGGCTGGGCGGCGCCTCGTCCTTGGGCCGCAGCGGGGGCGCGTACGCCGCCGCCGCGGGCGCGCTGGAGACCGCGTACCCGAGCACGTTGTTGTACACGAGCTGCTCCGGGTAGCCCAGTGGCAGCTGGTAGGGCTCCGGGCGCTCCTCGGGCGCCTCGCGGTACAGCGCGCCCGGGAACACGGCGAGGTCAGGCCGGTTCTTCCGCCGGGGCCGGTACTTGTAGTCGGGGTAGTCCTGCATGTGCTTGATGCGGAGCCGCTTGGCCTCGTCGATGAACGGCCTCTTGTCCGCCTCGTCAAGGCTCTTCCACTCTAGGCCCAGCCGCTTGGATATCTCAGAGTTATGCAGTTTGGGGTTCAGCAGAGATATCTTCTTTCTCTGAAGGCGCGACCACACCATAAAAGCGTTCATGGGCCGCTTGATGTGATACGGGTTGGAGTTCCGGGAAAGCTTCGGAGCGGTTTTAGCCACGGCCGTCGGCTCTATCTGGTACGCCATGCCGAATATTTGCAGACCAGCCACTTCGGGTGCAATAAGTCAGTTGGGTTGAGAGGGAGACATTGCAGGGTTTAGACGCGTCCTGTGTCGGCTGCGGCCGCCGGTCGGCGCGGCGTCGGGCGGGCACTGCCGGCCTGATCGCTGTCATTAGGCCACAAAGCGCGGAGTACAATAGGAATGACAATTTGCCGTATTATTTGCCGCTGAATAAAGAGCGGCGACAATGCACTGATTGCTCACAAATTGTCAAATGATACTTGTGTATGTTTTGTGCGAGGCGCGCCGGCGTGCCGGTTTATTAAAAGATGGACCTGTACACAGGGTACACTCGGCCTCGCTACTATCTACATGTTGGGCTTTTATTAAAAATGAAGGGTATCTACAGTCTCATGGTTTATGTTGTCAGTCATAGGTTATATTTGTGACGCACCTTAGGTCCAAAGTTAGTCTGACATTCTACAGCAATAAGGTTGAGTGTCCTATAAGTTACAAATGACTTAGCATCTCTAATTACAACTTTAAGCCGTTTTTTTTTTAAATGGGTCTCAAATATACGCTCTTGACCGTATGACATGTATCTACGAGTATGCTTCTTTATAAGCCCCTGTAGGCTAAACGCTTTAAAGGATTTAAAGGTGTAGGGTGTCGTTGGATTAGTATTCACCCAACGAATGTAAGCACTGTTGCTTGCTTTTTGTTAGACTATTTTACTGGCCCAATAAATTAAAATGATTGTTGGCGTAAAGCAAAGGCGCGCGGTGGGTGGCGAGCGGGAGACGCGTTTGTTGTGCCGGGCCGACCGCGCGAAAGGACAGAAGTTGAAGCAGCTCACGCGAAGTCACCACGTTCACGGAGAACGGCTATTTTCTGCACATGATCATTAAAATGATTAAACAACATAATTTACAATAACTTAATAGAAACGTGTTTCTTGCAGAGAGCAAAAATAGTATTTATTTTTCTACTAGGTAATATAATGTATTATCTATCGTTATAACTTACATAATAAACGTATCATCATGTAAAGTGCGTAACAAGCGTAAGTAATTTGTGTCCGATGTTACAGATTAGAATGGAGAAGGCGCGGTGCACATAATGGACTGCCTAGGTGTACTTGTAAACGGCCGCTCCGCTCCGCTGTGCCCGATAGACCAATAGCCCCATTCTCCGCGCGCCGGCGCAACCAGCGCTCCTGCTCCTGTGGTGCAGTATATCTCACGGCTTACACTCTCTGGAAATTGAAATCAATCAAAATATATTTTGTGTAGGACTGGACCCGCCGTGGGCGGATATCCTTCCACGGTAGATAGATAGATAAACATCTTTATGCATCTCACACAACTTCTCTTAACACAAGTATCTTATTTACTTAAAAAGAGGCATCTGCCACTATTGTAACATAGCTTAAGGTACTGAATAAAGCATTTTATTATTATATTATTATAATACATGGTTCCTCAGACTAACCATAGGAATATGCAATTACATTAGAACACTTAATTGCGAACAGTTTATTTGTTTATAAATATTGTAAAAACCTTACTTGCTTAATAAAATCAACTAAAATTAACCACAATAAATTTAAAACATAAATGCAAAAAAAGAACTAGGTGATGGTGAAGCGTGAAAAGTGGTGATGGTGAAAAGGGACGAGTCTTGATTCTTACTTACGAGGGGCGGCTGAAAAGTTCTAAGCCTAAGGTAGAAAAAAAAGGTTCAGATTTTTTTTACTATTTTTATTTTTCAATATAATCTCCCTCTAATTCAATGCATTTATTACATTTTTTAAATAATGCTTTTAGACCGTTAAAAAAATAAGTTTTATTTTGGCTGTCGAAATGTTCCTGTACAGCCGCCTTCATCTCTTCATCACTGCCAAATCGCTTTCCCCTTAAATCTTTCTTTAAATTGCTGAATAGAAAATAATCACTAGGGGCCAGATCTGGACTGTAAGGTGGATGATCAATTTCCTCGAAGCCAGTTTCCTTCAGAGCAAGCTTGGCAACACGAGCGGTGTGAACGGGGGCGTTGTCTTGCAAAAACAAAATGCCTTTGCTCAGTTTGCCCCTTCGTTTCTCGACTATGGCTTGTCGCACTTTTCTTAATAGCTCAGCATAATAAACTGCATTTATTGTAGAGCCTTTCGCCAAATAGTCTATTAAAAGAATGCCATCGCAATCCCAGAACACGGTGGCCATTAGCTTAGACGCCGATCTTTGAACCTTGAATTTCTTTGGCGGCCTTTCACCCTTTTCGATCCACTGCATAGATTCAGACTTCGACTCTGGATCATACTGTCTGATCCATGTTTCATCAACAGTTACTATGCGGGAACAAACTTCATCTAAACCTTCTTCACATAATTCTAAAAATGCCTGAGAAGTTTGAACACGACGTTCTCTATCGAAAGCTGTGAGCATTTTCGGCACCCAACGAGCACTTACTTTTGTCATATGCAAATGTTGATGCAAAATCTCTCCAACTCTTTCCTTACTAATACCTAAGGCTTCAGCTATTTGCCAAACCTTAATTCTCCGATCCTCTAATACTAACTTTTTGACTTTTTCAGTATTTTCTTCAGTCCCAACCGATATTGGCCTTCCTGAGCGAGGATCGTCTTCGATCGACTCCCGTCCAAGTTTAAAAAGTCGACTCCATTTTTTAACAGTGGCATGAGAAGGGCCAGATTCACCGTAAATACTAGACATTTCTTCAAAAATTATTTTCGGCGATTTGTCACTTTTTGTGAGGAACTTAATGACTGCACGGTGCTCAATTTTCGTGATATGCGTTGATAATTCACACATGATGACCTTTAGCGTCGGATATCTCGAGATGTAATAAACAAAAGACGACATTTTTTTCTTTTATTTATTAACTTTTTAAATGGTCTTTTTAGTGGCCAGTATCGCTAACGCATATGCAACCTCAACATACCTTAGGCTTAGAACTTTTCAGCCGCCCCTCGTAGGTAGGTATACGCGAGAACCATCAGAGACTTTTTGGAACACTGTACACTCGCCTGACATAATTACTAAAAGCAAGTTTCTCAAAAAGAGAATATCAGGGGCCAATCTCCCACAAACATGTTTCAAGACTCGAGGCCTGTGACTACGCGGCGGTAGGTCAGCACCTGCTAGATAACGATAAAAGTACATGTATTGAGAGATAAGAGTAGGCACGTCCTTGAATACAGAGAAAACCTCCAATACTCAGTAACATAATACTCGCGGTCGTGGCAAAAATATTTACTTTTACTGGGAATTGAACCCGGGCCGGCTAGCTTCGTAGGCAGGGTCACTACCAACTAGGCTAACCGCGCGGCCGCGGCGCGTTAGTAGGTAGCTCCTGTGACCCGCGTCCACGGTGTGGCGAGACGACACTCAAAACGATAAAAACAGAATAAGCTTCACTCGACAGAAGTAAAAGAAGTCATCTTAAATGTTTACCGCCTCCGCCGCCACGGCCGCAAGTGCCGCAACTTGCCTTCTTTCGTGGTGCGTTAGCAATACCGAATTAAACACCGGCACGCGAAGTTTTACTTGTAGAGCCACTATAACTACGAGTAGAATAGACTTCTAAGCAGGAAACCAATATTTATTGTCGATATTATTATTTCTTATGACTTGACGCTGCCATTATAACAGGTTCAATGGTGGTTCAACAATTAAAGTCCGAAGTGAAAATTAAAAATGAGTTCAAGTGTGACCCTAACGCCATCTTCCAGTCGTCGTTGTAACCTAGTACGCACCAGTCAGCTCGCGTCGCGGGCAGTATTAGGACTCCCGCTGCGGTGCTCGGCGTAATAACCAGCGCAACAGACAGCGTCAGCTGTTGATACAACGGTCATTTCACAGATGGCGCTAGGGGTTCGAGAAACAAACGATATTTATTACTTTGTACAAAGGGATTAAGTACTGTCAGTTGCACATGTCATGATCAGCAGTTGGTCAACAGTATCGCCGCACTTAGGGGCTATTTAACTTTTGTTTAGCCCATCTTTCTTCTATATTATAAACATTATAGTCACTTCACTCCTAATCACTGGACAGCAAGAGTAGACTTCATTCGCCCTTAACTTGAACTATGTCTGTGACACTTTTGTAAGATTCGCGGCTGGATCCGTGTAAACAAGGGTATTTTTTCAGAAGCTGATGTAGTGTTCAGTTTTGTTCAGTCTTGGTGGTTCTGCTACGGGTTGTATTGAATATTTATAAAGCGACACAAACTTTTACCTACATACCTAGGTAGTTTTTTTATTCTCAAACTCCACTTCAGATTAAAAGGGAGCTTCTACACTAAATGAATTTTGCTTTTAAATGATTGTTAACCAAAAGTTTCCCAAGCGTATCCCATTATCCCTTTATTCGATAATCCTTTATCCAATTGGAACAATTGAAAATGACCCTTCTTTTACGTTTCTAAAATTAGAGCAAATAACATATTATGTATTAAAAAACAAAAGAACGCCTTCAAAAACGCAAAAAATAACTTCTTTTAAAATTGTAGATAATAGGGTAGTCCAACTGAAGTCGGCTGTTTTTGTTAATAATATTGTGGATGCCGACTTCAGTCGGACTAATCTATTGTGTAGGTACTGGTACATACAGTTAAGTTCGTTTTTGAAGGCGGTAAAACATTAATATTGTTTTGTACTTTTTAGTGATTACAATATGCTGATCCGTAGTCCCACTTCTTAGTTGATATTAAACTTAAAAAAAAAGTTATTTTAAGCGCGCCGCAAGCAATGCCACGGGAAAGCCATAGTCATATTTTCATCAAGTAAATGTTCTTCGTTGTAATCGCTCAACTATCTTAATCGAGATATCTAATCGCCACCCTTGAAATAGGTAAATTTGAGGAGTTCCGGTGGCTATCAGTGGTCTTCATCATCAGTTCAACCTCACCAAGTGATTCTTTCTGAATGCAAATGCTAGACTTGTTACTAAAAATACTAAAATCGCTATATTATTATGTTTGCCTACCATATTTGACAACTTCCCTCATTTCCTCACTGATCCCCTCATCACATTCATATTTGGTGACAATGGGTGGAAGTATACTCTATCAAACCAAAAAAGAATTTTCAAAATCCGTCCACAATTGACGAAGCCATCGGTGAACATACATTCAAAAAAAACACAGTGGTACGTTATTATTACGTAAAAGGAGGAGGTTATTACCTCTTTTTTTGAAGTCGGTTAGTAAAATTAGAAACTAAACAATGCTCGTACTAGTCTTATTATCCGTTGATTGAGAAGATTCAATAAACCCTCTACTCAGCGGATGAGTGCACTAACATACAGTTAATTCTAGAACTGTTATGTATGAGGCCCAAGGTGTCTTGGCCCGAGCTGCAACGAGGGACAAGACTCGGGACGAGGTAAAATTACAGTTCCGCACGTGTATCAAAGGTGGATTCACATTACGCCGTGCTGAGCTGGGCCCGGTTTCGGCGTAGTGTAATGTGAATCCACCTTAATACCCAACCATCCGATCATACGTAGTGATGGGCAGCTTGTAAGTTACGAAACTGAAAGTTTCATTTAAATTTCATGTAAGTTACTATAAGTTACGAATGAAAAATTTCTGGTAATTTTGTGTAGTTTTCAGGTGTAAATTATATGTTTGTGTGTAATTTTATTCTTCACGATGAAATCAACGTTGGTATTAGATTGTCATTGTTATCAAAGCAACCACTTTAAGATAATTCCTTTAACTACTCTGGATATTATTATGTACAGTCGAGTGCAAAAATAAGTTATCACCCAAAGTCTCAAATATATGTATACAGCAACTTTACTACTGTAGTAATAAGGGCTGCATACATATTTATGAAACTTTGTGGTGTTTACTTATTTATGCACTCGACTATACAACAAAGATAACATACTTAATTTACTTACCTTCTTTTAACGTACAAATCAATGACTGGCCAGAGAACAGTCATAAAGTCATTTTTGACTCATGATTGTCGTAGGAACTTTGTAAAGACTACGGTAAAATGAAACCAAAAGGTGTTATTTACAATTGCTTTAGAATTTCACAAGAGGGAAATAAAACAGTGTATTATTGTAAATATTGTACAAAAAAATTCGGCTATCGAAATGCCACTAGAAAAACCACACATATTTTAAATTGTATGATACGAACCGAATGCTTGTTTACCACCGTGGTAGTACATAAAAAAAAACATCTCAAGAAAAATCGAAACTCGGTCTTGAACTTCCGTCCTTCGTATAACAGTTGAGAACATATACCCCTAGGCCAAGCGGCCACTGACGTAAATCTAATAACCCGTTCTACTGGCGTCAGAAGTAGCGAAGAAGTGACATGAAATTTAAGTGAAATTTATTCGGTAATATTACTCTCAGAAACGTTTCTTGTCAATTATGTAATTTTCAAAAGTTGAGATGTGTCACAGTTAAGGTAATATGTGAAATGTTTCAGAAATTGCCCATCGCTAATCATACGTAATACTAATTCAGATCCAGCCATCTTGATAGGAGCTGTTTTTTTTAAATATTACCTAGATAAATTTTATGTTATGTTATTCATGTAATTTTTTTTTTTTAATTTTTTATATTACCTATGTATAGCTTCAATGCTAAATGACGTACCTAATCAAAAAGTGTTTGAACATTGAAAAGTCTTTGGTTGGATGTACGGCTTGGAAGTTGAAACAAAATTATATTTAATAAAATTGGAAAAGTAAAACGCACTAGTGCGAAATATCCAACTTTCCGCACTATATACAGCTACGAATAGTACTACTTTTTGAGTAACTGTGTTACAAAACATTACAAATGTAAGGCTAATGATAACCTGCAAATGATATGTAAGTACATGACTTTACAATGAATAAATAAATAAAAAATAATATAACTAAATATAATGAGTCTAGGAGAAGTACACGCCGAGGTCTCTGCGACAAAAGCCAGAACTAGAACAATCTGATGAGGGATCCGTAAGAAGTCGAGGGAGCGCCACAAATATTGCAGGCGTCAGGCGCGTATATAGCGATTTCGGTATTTTTTCAGTAACAAGTCTATCATTTGCATTCAGAAAGTATCACTTGGTCAGGTGGAACTGATGATGAAGACCACGGAGGGCCAATGGAACTCCTCAATGGCACCTATTTTCAAGGGTGGCGATCACAGAATTATTTCGATTTAGTTACCTACTCGTCTAAGATAGTTGAGCGACTATGACGGAGCACATTTAAATGGTTTAAATATTTGCGTTGTGACTTTCCCGCGGCGTTGCTTGCGACAAGCGTGAAATAATAATATAACAGCATATTATAAAATAAATAAATATCAGGGGACAATCTCACACATATTGACCTAGTCCCAAACTAAGCTCTAGGCTTGTACTATAGGTACTAGACAACGATAAACATACTTATATAGAGAAATACATACTTAAATACATATAAAACATTCAAGACTCAGGAACAAATATTCGCGCTCATCACACAAATATCTGCCCTTACCGGGATTTGATCCCAGGACCGCTGGTTTCAGAGGCAGGGTCACTCCCAACTTGGCCAACGTGTCGTCATTATGATCACTAAAAAGTATAATTAATTAAAGCAAACATTTTATACAACAACAGTATTGTTTAAAATCGAAGGCCGGAAATTATTCTAGCATTGTGCATCGCAGTTTAGCCTCCAACTACTTTTTTTTTTATAATTTTCGTTTCTTTAGTTTATTTGACGAGACCCTCAAGTTTTCAGCTAAAATATGCAGTAAGTTGTCATGCAGATTTTGAAAAAAATCTTAAATATTATGTCGTTTAAAATCGCACATCCTCGATATTTCGCAATGTTTCTAATTCAAGATTGCATGTTAGCGCCGTCTATCAGCGTAGTTGGAAACTAATGTTTTCTTTACAATATTTTGTGCCATTAGATTGATAACTAGCGACATCTAACGGGCAGCCGGTTCACTAAATTGTGTTACAAGTAGGTTATTGAAGTAATGATAAACAAATAACGGAAATTAGCCCGCGGAGCGCTCGGCTCTCGAAAGCCAAATTGCTCTGAGCGCCCCGTTATTTTATAAGCTGGGTACTCTTTCGGTACCTACTTGAGAAAGAGGATACAAGTATTGCTCACCTGCGCCATCTAAAATCCGGTAGCGGAACTATTATTAATTGCCTGTTAGCAGCATCTATCGGCGTAGTTGGAAAGTAATGTTTTCTATGCCATTAGATTGATAACTAGCGACAAAGGTTAGGTATTTCCCGTTGACCTAGAACTATGAAATTTGGCAAATAATACCGTCTTATATTACAATTATATGGAAGAGTCTGAAAACTATACATTTATCATAAAATCATAAAAAATATAATCTTGTAATTAATGACACAAACATTGCTTACCTACGCTATCTACTATCCAGTAGTGGAACTAGTTACTGGACATCACAAGCGTAGTACCGCCACTGCCCGCTAGATGCTCCTCGAAGTTTTTTTTTTTTTTTTTAATTTCCCGCTGCCATGTTTAATTTATAATCAAATCGATAGACACCTCATCTGTTAAAATCGGTTCATTAGGAACGACGCTGGAGTGGAATACATATAATAAGTACATACTTACATATAAACATACATAGGGTGTCAAATTCATTACCCTTCCTTTGCTTCGCCGTAGTTGGGTAAAAAAGCGCCTTCAAAAACGCAAATAACTTCTTTTCCAATGGTACGTAATAAAGGCAGTCAAACTGAAATCGGTGTCCCACAATATTTTAAACCAAGTTTTCAGTTGGACAGGTTGGACTGACCTATTATTTTACCCACAGGAAACGCGTGGAGGAATAGAGTTGAAATTAAAAGCTTATAGTCGAATTGAATACTATTTTACATTCTAATAAGTTTGTACGGCACCCTCGGTGCGCGAGACTGAGTCGGACTTGACTACCTTTTTTTTCTATACAATGTGTGCGGGAAGATCGTGCCAGCTGCTCGGGGCTACCGGCGCGGTTTTTTAAACAATACTAATGAAGCTGATACTCCTACATTATTAAGCCTTAGTTTCCAGCCCGTAAACCAGACCAGCTATAATGCGTGTGGCATCCCAAACAGCGTTATAATTTGCAAACAACCCTCTCACAATACAACGGTATGTAAAATAAGTGAGTATTTACCTAATAGGCGGTTACAAAGCGCGGTATCGGCGGCGGCCGCGCGACACTTTGTAAATCACGGCGGACATAAAGGGCGAGTGTCTAAACGCCATATTTATGGAAATAAGACGCCGTAAAGCTATAATAGAAAATACAAAACCGACTGCCGGGGGCGGCGCGCGCCTTCACGCCCGGCGACGCGGCGCGCCGCTGCTGCGCCGTCAGCGCCTACTCAGGGTCTCTGTTCTCGTCGGTAAAACCACATTGCCGTTGATACACTATCATATTATTAACGTTTCGATAACTCTTATTGACAGTAATGGCGGCCGGCACGATAGTCAAAGGCAATATGGTTTAAGCGAGTAGAATGAAGGCCACTTCACCCCATGGAACATGAAACTACTTATAGTGCTTTTCTATGTCACATGAACTACAAATTAAACACAATACTCGTACGAGCAGAAGGATGTGCTATCTACACGGTTAAGTTTATGACGTTTAAGTATAAGGGAAAGCTTTAAACATGATCAACATGCTTGTAGGTTTTCTGGTTATGCTTTGAACTCGGCCTTGATGCTCTGCTTACAGCAGAGTTCCACAAACCCCCCGACTGCAATACAGGTTATCTCTTAATTCCCTTTTTTGTTTGGCATATTGTCACATTGATTGCAATGCTTATTACTTATTTATTTTTTACTAATTTTGTTCCACAATAGTTGGTTGATAGGATCCCCTTCTTGGGTGTAGGCCTACATCGATTCGGTTCAGATTTATTTTTCCTCCGCCTTGTAACCATTCAGAGGACTAAATCTGAATATTAATTAAAAGTTTAAAAAATGTGACAGCGAAGGTGGCCGCGCACCACAACCCATGTGACAATAGAGCATGGTTTAACCCCTCATATGCTCGGGCAGGGATCCGTGCTTAAAATTTGGATGACTTTTTGTATTTTATAAACTTAATTTGATGGATTAAATCGTAGTATAAAGAGAATAGAACTTGGTTTTTCCTATCTACATGATCCCTAAACACATTACACTCCTTTTTTGCACGGATATTGTTCTGATTAAGGTGTTTAAAAAATTAAAATAACTGTATTGTTTGCCTGTTGCTGTGAAGACACAACGAGAAGAGGTGTTTTAAACAGTCTGTTTTAGTATTCGCGGGTAATCAGTGAGTGCGCGGCGCCGGCCGGTCGCCGCCCGCGCGGTGTAAAGGCCCGCCTAAGCCGTAACTTATTGTTATTGCGCGGTTAAGCCTCAGTTTTATGTCGCGGCGCGCTGTTTGTTATAGCTCCGCGCGCGCTCCCGAGCGGCGCGAGGCTTGAGGCAACAACTGTTCTAAACACGCTCTTGTTTATTTGTAAACACTATTGATATGTTACATGTAAGTTTCAGCACAGAACCGACTTCACTCACTGAATATCGAAATACCGTAAAGCCCTGATTCCTTTAGTGTTTTCATCATCAGTGTGTTCCTGGGCGGCCGTAACACAAAAAAATAAATTAACAAATATGATTACGTCGTCGGTTCTCTGAAGGAGGTGAGTTACACGCACTTAGTGTCAGATAACAAACGCAACGCGCCGATGTCAACCGAAACAGATTCAATATTTTTAACTGGCTTTCCAATAGAATAGTAAGTTATCGGGTGGCTGCGGTGTGCAGGTGTCCCTGGTGTGTAGCGGGTGCGACCGATCGCCGCCGCACGACAGCGCCGGGCGTGGCCGCGGCGGCGCCGCGCGCCCGGCCACGGCACGTCTTCGGAGACGCCGCTGCGCGGCCCCGGTCCGGGGATATACTCGCCCACCACGGTACGATCACATTATTCACAAACAAACAATCTACTTAAAAACGCCACAATGTATGTTACAGAAACAAAAATGTTTTTGCTGCGTAAGTATAAGGTTTGCACGATACAGTCACCTTATAACAATATTATGTCGAGCATGCTTAAAACCCACGCATTATACACGTCACTGGGTTAGTGGCGGTTGTCAGTCAATTTTCAATTCACCGTTCAGCGCCTGTTATGAGCACAGGAGTAAGTGTTTAGTAGCTGTGACGAGGCAATACAGCGCTGAACACTATAAAACTGTATTTAATCGCGTAGTCTTCTCGTGACCACGGTCGTGGTACCACCACGGTCGAAACGTCGAGGTAATTCTTCATTTATTTTGCGATAAACTCCCATTTTAGTTCGTGTAAACATTGAGTTAGTATGAAAAAATATGTTTAATAACTTGCGGTACTGGCCATGAGTATCACAGAGGTATGGATATTGTCAACGCTGGGCATACGTCATATGAATCCCTTTATTGTATTCCTTAATGACTCATTTAAGAACGGCGTAAGTATAATATGCACATATAATGTTTTAACTCGTTTTTTACTTAACTTGCAACGTTGGGCTTAGGATGTATCTGCGGCCCGAGACGCCCTCCGCAGCGGCGCGCGGTTCTTTACGTCGCTATTGATACGATGTTTTTATTTCTCGTTCGCGAGCTTTGTGCGGACTATTTACATAATAACGCCGCGAACACAATGCGAGCTCTGCAATACGCAGTGTAGGATGTTGCAGCTGGAGCGAGCCCTTCGATGGGTACAATCTAGATGAATGGCATCAAGGTAAGCAATCGAATCATCTGCAAGGCTGTATGAACGAACAAACCCACACAGTGTTAGCTAGAAATACAGGAGTAGGGAAGTGACCATCTTTTTGATGAGGAGGGTATAGGCACTCTAATGAGGGGTTTAAAAAAATGCAACGCCTCAGTAAAAACAAATATTGATAAGTTTATTCTGCGTGAACAAAGTCGCGGGCAAAAGTCAGTGCTACAAATACGAATACCTATAAGAGTTAAGGCTAGTAGAGTTAAACAGTTACACAAAAAATGAAATATTATTTGTTTCTCGAGCCCCTAAACCACAGAGACAAGCGAGCAAGCGAAGCATCGACGAACGAGCCCGAGCCGCGCGCTCCGCGGGCTCCGCGGGCTCCACGGGCTCCACGGGGGGCCATGAGGTGGTGAGAGTGCCATTAATTGTCCCTCATTGTAAACGCTAAGAAAGCATAAATAGCGTCTCATGAGGCCTGTGTGCGGCGATACGGCGGCGCGGGCGGCGCGGGCGGCGCGCCATTAGCGCAGTTAACTACTTCGCCGAGCCGCCATAAATCGACATTACATTGGGAGGAGCCAACAGACCATTTAGCGAATCAACAGAAAGGATTGTTTGAGAAACGAAGCTAATTTCGATACCTTCTTCTGAAGATTGAAGATGTTTAGGAATTTCCCAAACAAACCATAGTGTAGTTACGGTGATCGACCCCAACAATGCTGATTGTGGGATCTATTATTGTGTATGCCGTACACTCGGCGGCAATGAAGAGCCTTCGTCGCCGCTGGCGCAGCCAGACAATATGGCGCCCGACATGGCGGCACGTAGCGCCGATATTATGCCCTGCGGCTACGCGGCACGTAGCGCGCTACGCGCTACAGGGTTGTTGCCGTGTACCTACGCTCTATTACGAACCAAACTGACCTAACTCGGAGAATAAATCCCATCTCGGTCCATCCCTGACGCGGTGCAAGGGAGCGACGGTCGACCTCACTGAAGCGGGCACCGATCATGTATATGTCAAGCATGAACTAATAAGGTTATACCTAATTAACTTCCACGCAACGATGTCGTGTAAAAGTCGTCACAGTAGGTGCTATACGACACGCCTGCGTTAAGTTGCCTGATTTGACCCGATGTAAACTTTTAAGCACTTATTGTTTCAAAGTCAAACCCGCAAGTGCTGCCGGACCACATGAAACTGCAATCATATCACATCGCACCGACACAAAAGTGATGGTAGAAGCCAACCGTCCGGCGGGGCCGCCGCCGCGCCCGCGCCGTAACGCGGTTACGCGCCCCGGGCTGCCTGAAAATGCCAATTCTGCTGCCACCCCTGGGGGAGTCTGCAGCGGGGGGATGGAACCATAGTTTTTAGAGATTCATAAAGCATCGTTGCTGCTCATGTTTTCAATTCAAGTAACCGATGGTTTCGGTCGTGTTACAGTCACTTAGTGGCTTCGACCCTAACGACACCTCGGAGCACTGAAGTCACTACCGTAGATTAAGATTTATTTGGCGCTAGGTACCTGTCAGCGAGTTCGCCCCGCTGCAAATTTTTGACTTTTCCGGGGATTTAAAAAAATAATCTTTCATAAGAACCTTTTCCTGACGATAACGAAAACAACAAAAAAAGAATTAGCGAAATCGGTCCAGCCGTTCATGCTTGATGCCGTGACCAAGCGAAATAGGGATTGATTTTTATATATATAGATCTTCATATAATTTCTATTAAGTAAGCCACTTTAAACTCCTGTTTTTACACTAACCGCCACCGCTAACCGCTCGCTCCGCCAGCAGTCGTCGGCAACATCAAGGCTATCTTCCCGGTGGACGCTATAATCTATAACCTACAACCTGCAGCTACGACATTAATTGTTTCGCCCGCTTAACTATCTTAATCGCGAAAACTTATCGCCGCGCTGCTATTAAGAAGTTCCACTTCACCAAATGATACTTTCTGAATGCAAAGGCTGGAGTTGTTACTGAAAACTCCATATCGCTATATGTTTGCCCATGGTATTCGAGGAATTCCCGCAATTCCTCATGAATCCCCTCATCAGATACTTATCTTAATCCCTATCGACAGTATCAAATAAAAAAATATTTTTCAAATTCGGTCAATAATTAATTAATTATTGACGGAGAAATCAGTGAACATACCTCCATACTCGTGCGTTATAAATGCGAAAGTTTGAATGTTTGTTGCTCAATCACGTCAAAACGGCTGCACGGATCTAGATGAAATTTGGCGCAGAGATAAATTATACGCGCACACGAGTAGAAAGATACATTGAACTAAATTTACAGGAGAGCGCAAAAATATGTTTTTTCTCAGACGTACAAAGTTTTGCAATATTCGTTCTCAAACGTGATACTTTTGCGGTAAAGTAGATTAAGACGAATATGTAGGTATATTTTTTTTTAAATATTTTCTATATTACATGTTACAAAACAACAATAAGTGCCATACTAGATTTTGAGTTTAAATTTAAATTATTTGGAAATGATTTTGAACCTAGCGTCTATGATTTTTTCAAAACGTAGTAAGTGCATGTCACATACTAGTATTTGAAATACTTTTGTGACATACTAGGTTTGGAAATAGCAAAGCCCGTTGTTTTCTACACTCACTAGGTTTCCGGGTACTTTGCATGCGGTAGGGACTTGCTAGAAACCACATTTTGTGCAAAAAACACAAAATTGAGTTTTTGAGACTTCTTAGGTTTGAAATGCCGCAGCCGAGATCGCCTACTACTTGAGATCAACAATAGTTCAGATAGGAGCTAAATTGATCTAAGCTTATTGACCTACTGTCGTAGAAAAAAGTGACTATGAAAATCAAGAGCGAATATAAAGTTGGGTAAAACAACATAACCGACAAGTCACAGGTTATTGGCGACAAAGTGAAACTAGCCTAAGGTGCTATAATTGGTAATACATAATATGGTTTGGTATAGTTACTACAAATGAAAAGACTAAGTTCATCGAATAGAATTACGTTCTATCCAACCTCCATTATCTACAAAGTAATCAAAATACTTAGTCGTGATTGTTTTCCTTTTAAATTCGTTATATACGGTTTCATGTAAGATTTTTTCAGATTTTTAGTATTTATTGTTTTGAATGTAGGGGGGGGGGGGAGGACACTTGACTTAATATTTCATAAACGGATCCCTCGATCGAAAAGTTGTTTTTAAAAACGCAGAATGATTTTGAAAGACCTATCCAACGACAGCTCAAACTATGGGGTAGACGAGAAAAAAGAATACATCCCCATATTACGAGTAGGGGAGGTCCCTAATTTTTTTTCTTTACAATTTTTTGTTTTACTTTGTTTACGTGACTAATTTCATTCATGTCAAATTACAGCTTTTAGTACTAAGAGTCTCTACGCTAGGCTGTGGACGGACGGACATGGCGAAACTGTAAGGGTTCCTAGTTTGACTACGAAACCCTAAAAAGGACGTAAAGCATTTTTATCGAGGATACCATAGTGTGGGGTAGCGTTGGATATGTTTTAAAAATAAATACAATGGGGGTTATTATTATACATACCACCACATTCTGTAAAAAAATGTACCTGTTTACCTATTTCGGTTCATAAGATACCGCCCGCTAAGAGACAGACAGACATAACCGTGTGGAGTCGCCTGGCCGGCAGAGGTGAATGGCGCGTCCATTAGGGCGCATTCAGCGGATTGTTTGCGACCGCCTCTCTCATGCAAATGGCTCCACACGCACAATTATCCTGATTATGCAGGCAATAGCGGCGCTGACTCATATGTGTCGTCTTAGCTCTGCAATGCGATATATGTATGTATGCAATGCAAGTGTGTATGTTTGTAAATACTTTACTGTATCAAAAACAGAAACATACAATCAATGCGATGCGATAATATGTGCCTGGAAAGATGACAACTAGGATTCAGGAGTATGGATTTGTCAGAGTTGACACCACATTGATACTTAAATTAATCGGCAGTAAATTGACTATTAATAATTAATTAATTAATTATAACGTGACGCCTTTATTCCCAGAGTGGGGTAGGCAGAGCTCCAGAATTACGAACTCAAAAAAAAGTTGACAATTCTGTAACCACATTTTGCACAATCAGGCTAAGATGTTTACCAGTGTATTACTGTAAAATTAAAAAGCAACATAAAATGTGAAACATCCGATGAAATAAATTTAAGAAACGCTATAAAGATTTTTTAATAAATAAATCATATTACAACTTTACCTCCCTACAGGCATTCTTCGTCGACCTCAGACCACTCGGCGGTCGACTTCAATCCTATGAATATAAACATGACTTACTTACCTTAGTTACTTCGAATAAACCCGGGCTCCTGATCAACAAGACCCCACTGCCCAAGAGGCGGGTGCATTACTTGAGTTTCATCCTTGGTCCTCCACTAGGTACTTACCTAGTTAACCGTCGTATTCGAAAATATTTTAGAGACAATTAAATATTTTTTTCAGATTTGTGTACAAAAAATGGACACGAAGGAACGATTAATCCACATTAACTGACTCTGAGTGTAAGTGTCTCACCGCCTGGCGAGGTGGTCGCGTGACGACAGCATCGGGGTCAATAACGTTCGGTGTTAAATCATTTCATTTTGGTCGGCGTTGAACCTGTCTGATCCGAACTCATATTATACTTATATAAAATCTTATAATGCTCTAAAGCCACAAAGTATAATCATTCATTTGGTATATGTACATTTCACTTCATATAACTATATCATATTCATTAATTTAATAATCTCTAACTTTCCAAATGTTTAGAACCATTTGATATGTCTCTCATACAATATAATTATATCTAAAATTTAACATGCAGGGTGTCCTGCGATTTGAGGTCAACATCGCGGCTCAGGGGCCTCTCGTACCAGGCCAGAATATAGTGTGAAGTGAACTGTCCAACGAGGTGATTAGGTTACGAGTTATTAAAACTCAAAACTCAAACTCAAACTCATAACATTTATTTGACAAATACACACTGCAACACAATATACAAACAAAATATTACAAGTACTTGCAACCTTTTGCCACTGAAATGATATTCGTAGAGAAGAATCAGTGTAAGTCCAACGTACGCACACCTGGGCCGAAATTCTACACGGTAAAAACAATATCGCTTTTGAAGTGTTCGCGTATTGTCAATGTTTTGATAACTCTTATGTCATTTACAGTAATGGCGGCCGAGATAGAAACGATTCTAAAACACGTTAGGTAAGCATATACTGGGTGTTGCCTGTAATAGGAGGAATAAATTGAGGGATCGTTTCTACTGTATAAACGTAGCAACATTTTGTTCTACAACTTTTACAAAATAATGTAATTTTTTTATTTGGGATTTTTTCGAACAAACTAAATAGCATTTTCAATGTACTCCATCCAATAGTCTAGTTGACATCTACTGTCAGCCTACAAACTTCGTAGTTTTCGCAATACATTGGTGGCTTGGAAAATCTAAATTCATTCATATTTAGTAAATAACAAGTTATTTTCAAAAGTTGTAGAATAAATGTTGTTACGTTTGTGGAGTGGAAACTATCCCTAAATTCATTGCTCCTTATACAGGCAACACCCGGTATATATATATATATAGGGTTAGCTGGAAGAGATCCCTTTTAGGGGATAAGTTCGCCTTCGTAAATTCTTTTCTTGTATCTTTATTGTATTGTTTCTGTTTTATTTTGTACAACGAAGTGTTTACACGCATACGTACATAATAATGGGGCCCCGTCGGCCGCCTTCGGGTGAAGAACCCTATAGACGGATTTTGTTGCAGGCCTTTATGTTTGTCTATATTTGTCTTGATAATATTGTTTTAAATGAAATCAAAATCTAGAGTTTCCACAAAACAAATATTTTCTAAACCGAATCAAAGGGATTTTGATGCTTCTCAAGGATTTCTATACCTTTATGAAAACTTAAAACATACGATACATTTTTAGATTTCGGTATTTTTAGGGTTAGGGTTCCGAAGGGTTGCTTTTCTTATTTTCTCGTTCTCGCCAAGGTTAAATGGAAGAGATCCTTTAAAGGGATAAGTTCACCTTTGTAGTTTCTTCATGTCCGTCTGTCTGCTATCTGTCTGTCTATCTGCCATCCTGCAATGTGTTTCTGTTTGTCCGTCTGTCCGTCAGTCTGTCGTACTCACTTTTTTTTTAGAAATTAATTAAGTTTCAAAACTGAAACCTTAACATAAACTGTATCCTTTAACAAATATTATGTTTAAAATATTTAGGAATTCATTCCATCATTATTAAATTTTCGCGTCATTTTCGGTTAATCTATATTCGACCTGGTTACCTAAGAGACAGGCTTAGCCTAGTTCAGGAGCCAGTAATGTCCATTTAGCGACATGTCAGGTCTCTTTTTAACAATAATTCAAATTCAAATTTAAATTCAAATCGTTTAATTCACTGAATGTGAAATAAATGAAAAAATGGTGTCTCTATGTAGTGCTTACCGATTAAGATTACTGTTGAGAAAATAAATTATGTCTTATGTCTCATGATATTATGAAACTTTGTTCACGACCTCCAGTAGGTAGATATAAATATAAATACCAAGCACTAAGATCAACAATAAGTAAACAATGTTTATAGTAAGTATAGGATTCGAGTATACAAATTAAACATCAACAAAAATATATCTCGAGTGGGTTGTCTAAAAAAAAACAGTCGAGAATATATGATAAACAAAAACAAAAAAAAACAATATCACCGTTTTGTTTAATAGACAAATGACCGTACCAATCAGAAGTATGAAGCCTATAGAATAAGGTAACGGTAAGTTGACTATTTTTTCCCGTCATTACTTTTGGGTAGGCAGGTATACAGGTAAATCGATATTACTTTATAATAGAGTAAAAGTTACATTTTTACTTTCAAAACATGTAACTATATAATTTAATAATACGTAAAAATATACATATACATACTTGTAAAACATTATTTTTTTCTCGACTGATATTTTTTAGACCACCCACTAAAGATATGTTTTCGAACATATTAAATTCGATATAAATTAGTTTGCATTCATTTAACAGTGCAGATCGTTCCTAGTTCAGATCTTAGACTATTACGGTACCACACTGTATTATTCGTACGATGAACTTTCGCACAAATCGCAAAATGCTGGCCAAGTGCGAGTAGGACTCGCGCACCGAGGGTTCCGTACAAACTTATAAGAATGTAAATTGTATTGAGGGACAACCTTGACTTTGCCGTTGAAAAACTGTTGTCTCTATACATCGACATAAGTCGCGATTAGTTTACCAACTGCAAATAAGTAGGTATTAAGTATTTTTTTAACAATATATCATCGAGTGAGGAATCATTTGATAGCGCTTAAACAGGAGGGGTTTCGCCTACAGTCACAACTACTCATTCAAGTAGATAATAAAATAAAATAAAAATCTTAAATAAAAGCACACGTAGGTACCTACCTATAAAGAATCAGAAGGAAAACTATCACCACCGAGTAGACTTGATTGGTTTCTGAGGTACAGGCGACTTAAGTGTTTATAAGAAGGAAAGAAAATAATTTTATTCCTGCAAAATGATACTTTGCGTAAAGCTAACATTCTGTAAAGATAATTACGGTAGAAAATTAAATACTTAAGATAGTTTAAAGTAGCGAGATATGCAGGATTTAATTTATATTATATTTAATGTAACAGATTGCGAAAAGTGAACTCACTCAGCAAGGTGTCGAGCCACTCAGGCGTGTCTCCACGCTGAACTTCCGAGGATCCAACACTGCGATACACGGGACAGCAACCGGCAATATATTCATGTGTATTTTTTTTAAGTTAGTTTGCTCGTATAGTGCGAATGCTTCAAATCTATTTGGATTTTTTAGTTGATAAATATGATATGCCATGACGTACTATTCCACGCTACCTCATCTAAGACAGCACCAAATAACTTTAAATAGAAAGTTAGTTCGTAATTGTTGTGTTTAGGGTTCCGTAGCTCAAATCACTTATAGGATCACTTTGTTTTCCGTCCGTCCGTCCGTCCCTCCGTCATCCTGTCTGTCAAGACGCTTTGTCTCGGGATCGCATAAAGGTATCGAGTTGAAAATAAAACCATATACCTACTCAAACACACAGTCTCTTGAAGCTGTAAGAAATCAAACTTCTAAGTTAACTTTAACCCTTTATAAGGTAGAGGCGATTTAACCACAGAATATGATACATAATCTGTTGTATTTATATGAAAAATAACTTTCTTTTAAATTATTCCCTAGGAAGTGTCAAGCATAGGCCTGTACTTAACTTTCACGTAGCATAACTGTAAAACTAGGGCCTTATAAAGGGTTAAAAAAGTGACGGCCGTTTATGCCACAAAAAACGTATGTCGACGCTCTCAAGGGAATCAACATTAATAGGTTACTTCCCATAGACCTAGAATCCTGAAATTTGGCAAGAAGGATGGTCTTACACCACAAATTATGGAAAAAATCCGAAAATTGTTAATCTGTTGCCCTAACACAAAAAATCGTTTTTTGCGATTGCAAACTTACTTTCAGCAGTGGCGAAGCGTGGCTCAAGTCACTAGGAAAGCCTGTCCAGTCAAGTGCGAGTCGGACTACGCACTGCGCATTGGGGTTCCGTTAAAGAAATAACATTTTACAATACCAACTTATTTGGTCCGCGACTCCGTTGACGTCGTATTTTTTTTCCATTCTTTTTTATCTTTTTTTAAAGAAAGGAAAACGTACTCGAAAATTTCCAGCAAACGTAGACCCCCGAACTTTAAGAGATTGTATGAAATCTAAGATCAATATCATGCTGGTTTTATTGTTTTTATTACCTCAAACTGCTGTTTACTTATCTCGTTCAGAATATGTTTATTAAAAGTATTAGCTTAGTAATTAGCGAGATATTCCACTATGAAAGATAGGCGGGGAATACAATTTTAACGGCAAAAGAGTTTTAACGGTCCTTACAAATAATATAATAATAATAATAATATCACGGGACAAATTGATCTAGTCCCAAACTAAGCTCTAGGCTTGTCCTACGGGTAGGTACTAGACAACGATAAACATACTTATATAGAGAAATACATACCTAAATACATAGAAAACATCCAAGACTCAGGAACAAATACACATGCTCATCACACAAATATTTGCCCTTACCGGGATTTGAACCCAGGACCTCTAGCTTCGAAGGCAGGGTCACTACCGACGAGGCTAGCGAGTCGTCAACCTACCTATATACCTTTAGATACTACTAAATCATTAGGTCACTTAATCTAAAAAAGACTGAACATCTTTGGGGCCTCTCTGTAGCAGTAATACCGACCATCTTGGAGTTTGACTGCACCTTATCTAGCTGCTTTATTTAACAAATGTGTCATATTGAAGTGTTTACTGGTCTGATGAAACACGTAATATTATAACCCTTTAAGTCAGCGGCCAAAACAGAAGGATCATATCATTTATTTCATAACCAATGTTTCACAAATGATTTATTTAACAAAGATGTCATTTGACAATCCGCGTTTTTTTCTGGATTTATATCAGGACTATCGTGTAGAACCCTATAGGTTAGGTTAGGTTAGTTATTTATATAAAAAACCTGAAATATTTATATTTACAGAAAAAAGGCGGGTTGGCTAATGAATAGGATGGGAAACGATGCATTTGTCAAAGACTTGTCGGCAAAAAGGCAGAGAACCAAAAACAGACAAACTTAAGACCATTTCGGTACTGCCAGCACTAGGTAAAGTTTCTGAAAAAATAATTCTTAACCAAATATCAACGACGTGTAAAAAAGCCCTCATGCGGCCAATTTACTGCAAAAACATTTTGAAATTTATTTTTTTGTTCTGTGTGCTACTGATTTGCGGTTGGTAAACTAATCGTGACGTATGTCGAGGTATAGAGACAACAGATTTTCAACGGTAATGTCAAGTTCGTCCCGCAATACTTTAACTTTCTTATAAATCTGTATAGAGCCCTCGGTGCGCGAGTCCGACTCGCACTTGACCGGCTTTTTAAGGATAGTTTTTAGTTTTTATAGTAACGGCTTAGGAACCCTACACCGACCAAGGTCCGACATACTCTTGCCTGGTTTACATGTAATTAATTAAGCCCGATTTTTATTGTAATTTTTAGGTTAAATTGTAAATAATTGTGCTATACTAGTGATACTATTGTTAGTATAACCTGTCTAACATGTCCTTATCTAAAATAAATATATCCGCAAGTCTTTAAAAATGGCAATACTATTTGAGTTCGGGGTCACCTTTCTAAATGTAATCAGCGCGCGCTCGCTGGCGGGCAGATTGCGGTTAAAAAGAAATTTAATCTGCTAATAAACATGCAAACAAGAACGCGCCGGCTACCTGTTGCCCGCGCGCCGCCGCGCGTCTCCGCCAACCGGCGCGCAGCGGCCGCCCACGCCGCGCGCCCATTGGCCGCCGCGCGCGCGCAGGAGGGGGGGGGGGGGACGCGAGCCGAGCGCTCGCCGCTTCAGACATGACACTGGCAAGAAAAGCGCCGCATTGAGCTTTCGGGAGCTTTTCACCGACGCGGGTTAATGTTCCGATCGCGGGATGCTTTCCAAATTTTAATACATTAAAAAAAATTGAAACAGAATTTAACTTTAAAATAAAAACTGAGTTAAGAATGCAGAGTGATTCGGATTAATAAAACAAAAGTGAAGTATGTCTTTGGGAAAGCAGGCGGGGGAGCACATCAAGCGGCCCATGAACGCGTTCATGGTGTGGTCGCGCGGGCAGCGGCGCAAGATGGCGCAAGACAACCCCAAGATGCACAACTCCGAGATCTCCAAGCGGCTGGGCGCCGAGTGGAAGCTGCTCACCGAGGCGGAGAAGCGGCCCTTCATCGACGAGGCCAAGCGGCTGAGGTGAGCGCCCTCCCGCGACCCTCCCGCTCCAACTCCTCACCGCACCAAATATTAAATGTCTTCTCCTATCTCACAAGATGACCTTGTTGAACCCATTCAAAACTGAATCTTATGCTAAAGGGTAAAGGGTTACATTTTGATTACGCTAGGACTAAGGATGCACAGCTGTTATTCTCATAACTAAAATACAGATTTTTTTCAAGACTTTTTGTACAACAAGTAAGTTTTGAAACTTTCTGTGATACCTCCTTCCACCCGCGTCCGTTTTTTCATTTTTACGAGTTGTAGGTATTTAAAATGATAAATATTCATTAAGCACAGTTATTTTTTTATGTAATAAAATATAGCGTTATATCTTTTTGCTCGGGAAATGGCAACCTGGGTGACGTGCATTTAAATAAAAAGTGATAAGTGCTATCCCGCCGTCACATATTACTTTTGGTATATAATATAATATATACCTACAATGCAAATAGAATGAAACGTTCTATAATTTATTTACTTTTTCTTTAAGTAGAGCGCTAACCTAACCTAACCATTTAGACGGCATATTTGACGAAAAATAAAATTTGCCTTTAATAAAATGACTAAGTACACATTCATATGACAACGACGCGATGGTAGCGTCTTCTTATAGGTAACGTTAACTAATAAAAAGCATGAACAAACTTACCAGTTGATGATCCGTGAGTAGTTTAAAACGTTTTATTTAGTGTAACGCACACTGGATTAGATACCTGGAAATCTGCGCCCGGGGTCAGTCGATCGTGGTTTTACAAGGTTTTTATTTGACTGGCAATGTTTGTATGTACTCATACAATGCCATGTATGTATGTATGTTCGAGTCAAACCCTGCGAGGAAGATTAGAACCACTTCCCGGGGACCGTCTGAGCTAACATTTACGTAGGTATTCTGACGTAACTTGAATGGCAATACAATAATGTGGCATCATCGAGCTGGCCTGATGATGGCGTCGGAAGGTGGTGACAGGATCTCCGCTATACTTACAGTAGACCCACCTTGCTTAGACTCTTTAGGTTAGTCTTGACAAGTAGTAAATTACTTTGCAATTAGTACAGTCAGCAACAAAAGCTGTTAAATCTTTGATACAACCTTTTTATATCAGGGATAAACATAAAGAAACCTCGTAACTGGCAACGACATCAGCAAAAACTGTTGCTATCTGTAGACTCGGTAAATAATGTTGAAGAATGAGTGAAGGTAAGAGTTTGCTGCGGCACTTGTTCTCAGCAGCCGCAGCCGTCTCCTCTCGGGGAGTGCTGGTCGGTTTATGTCGTGTAGGAGTGGGCACTTATACACGCCGCCTATTAATTGGAAAAACATCGTTTCTATTTTGTTTAAAATATCGAGATAATATAAAATGTATCACTATTATAGTCCGTGTATCTAACTTCAAATGTCAAAAATCAAACTCTCTTGCATGTAGTTAGGGCTGTAGGTACTTAAAGGAATCTAATAATCATTAGAGTACGATGTCTGTCGAAACTTGAATACGTAAATACTCGTACATATTTAGGTACAATGTGAAGCTCTCTGACGGTGTGGGATACAACTTCAAAAAGGGTTTAAGTTTTTAGGGTTTTGTACCCAAAGGGTGCCAATCTCCCGCTGTCCGTCCGTTCGTCTGTCTGTCTGTCAGCTGCTGTATCCTTCTCATGACCCGTAATACTAGGTATAACAACGAATAATAAGAATTAAATAAAATGAAGAATTAAAGGGGTCTCCTATACAAGAATGGTACGGAACCCTTCATGTTTGAGTCCGACTGGCGCTTGGCCAGTTGTAATAAATATTCTTAAATTGTATTAAATAGTAAAGCAATGAATTATTTTCCTGCACGCGGCTAAGTACGTACACTGGGGAAACTCATTCATAGTGAAAACACATTATAAATAAATAATGAATGTTTTTCAAAAATTAGTTTGGAGCTCTACATTAAGTGCCCCGCGTGTGCGAGTGTGCGAGTGTCCGCCGAACAGTTACTCACACGGTCCAATCAGACCCAAAAATAACAGAGAACAGAAACAGTGAGTTATGACTAATCAGGGCTTCTATTCTGGTTGTACAGTTATACATAAAATCAATGTCAAAGGAAGAGAAACTATGGCGTTGAGTGTATGATTTATGGCAATAATTTTTCCAGAACTCTCAAAAAACTGGCGAGCCAGCTAATTTCACTTTACTTCGAGTAATTAAGCATATGGTAAAGAATTAAATATTTCAATTGCCCAGAGTTAGTAAGGTATGAAGTTGAACAAATAGTATTTGTATTTCAAAAGAAATTCATCTAATAATAAGCGAGGGTGAACGACTACACGTGTTTGAGTTTTAGTAACGAATGAGTATTAAGTTGAATAAATACTTTATTGAACCGTCTGTTGTTGCTCGGCCGGGGTTGTTGGCCGGGATATTTATTTTTTTAATCAAAATGCACTCAGAATACGACACATTAAAAATCAGTTATAAATGCTATGTCATCTTTATTACAGTAGTTATATTAATTTATTTACAAAACCATATGAAGCATTGTTTACAATATTCCTGGTAGTAATTGATAGTTGATACAACTAGTGAGGAGGGGTCAGTCCTCGGCGCGGGCAGCAGGAGGCGGACGGCGGTGTCCGACCGCGACCGAGCTATACGAGTAGGTACCTACTGGTTTGGTGTCGCGGCGCTCGCCTCCGTGTCCCTCTCGCGCGAAACAAAAGGCTCTCCGCCAAGAAAGGCGGGGCGCCGTCGCGGGCCCGCGCCGCCCGCGCCCCGCGCGCCCCCCGCGCCGCCCGTGAGCCAACTGCAGTTCAGTTTAAAGAGCCTCCATGCCTTCGGCCTGCCAATATCTAGAACAAATGAGTTCAAGACATTCACAATTTAAACGGTTTCAGCTAGTTTGGACAAGTTCTTCAACAAGCGTAATAATAATATTCTCTGAATAAGGTGATTTATAATTTGATATGATTTGATTGTAAAGGTGTAGGTACCTGTACTAGATGGTAAGGAGCTCAGGCATGAAAGTGATTCATTGCAGCCGAGAGCTATTTAGTATGAGGGTGTTAGGGTGCAATTATTACTTTCTACTGAATTAGGTAAACTCTACTTTTCATTTTGACTAAGTGGAAAGAAAACAAACAATATTATTTATTATCCTAAGGAATTTAAACTGTCTTAAATAATTTCAAAGAGAAGGTACACGAGCGCACAAACCACCTGATGGCAAGTGGGATCTGTAACCCACAGACATTTGCATTCTCAAGACTATAAATAGTCTTAAGACTGCAATCCTAAGACTGCAACTGCGTCGACAACTCTGTGGACTAAGATGGAATGCATTTATGCTCGTAATTTAAACGCCGGTCTTATGCCCGCACCGGAACACAACAATGCGAACACTGCTATTTGGCGGTAGGCTAAAGGATAAGATGGTGGTCCGGAGACCCTTCACAAGGTCCTACAACCACCAGTTCTTGTCATCATTTAGAAACCAATAAAACAAGCCAAGGCAGTTTCGTAATGCAATTCAAAAATCAATACAATACAATACAATACAAAACACTTTATTGTCCACCAAACAAAAACATTACACAGAATTTTCACAACTTAGAAGACCCAGGTAAACAACAGGCGGTCTTATCGCTGATTAGCGATCTCTTCCAGACAACCTTAGAAGGGATAAGGTGCAAGTTAAAACAATTTACACGGTAGGTGGTGCAGACCAATTTCAAACAATAACAAGGAACTATGCTAGCTATAAATACACGCTTACCAAACTAATAAATAGATAATCAAATACATACTAATATAAACTAATACATTATAATGACTTACATGAATAAATAGACAGTAATAAATAAATTCATACATACACGACAGAAATGCATAGTGAGAGAAATGTACTGAGACAATACAATTAAGACTGCGACAAAAAGTGCTCAAGGAGAAGTTTCTTAAATACAGGTAAACATTTATCACTGTTGTGTTTAACAATATATGTGTTTGTGGGGGTTTTTTGCTACGTAACGGAAAATTTTGGCGAGCCACAGCGCACGCAGCGCTCGTAGCATCAGCTGGTGTAGTACGAACAGTGGACCCGATATCGGGTCGTTGGCGCTGAAATTGACAACAATTATTTTCACGCCACTTCTCTCCCTAGGGATGGAATGCGGTCATCCCACTATTTAGATGTGAAAATTAAACGTTTCAGGAAACTTTTGGATCCAGCACCGATAAAGTTGAGGCAAAAGTTGTACCTTATTATATGACCCTACGAATAACGTACATCCATCACTATGTTTCTTCTTATGCCATAAGAAAAGCAATAAAACATGAAAGATGTAAGTCATCCGATAACTAGGTACCTAACTTAGGAAATGTTTGAATATCGCAAGTCTCTCGCAAATATTTTCTTAGCAGAAGCGCTTAGAGCTAACCCCATTTGCTTTTATTTCAGGGATCGTTACCGGTATTCTGAGTACCGGTTTAAAATGAGGTATAACCGGTTATAATGGCATTTCACTATTTTTACCGCTAAAGCTCTGATTAGCGGTATAATCAATACCGGTATTCGAGTACATGATCGGTTTAGGCAACTGACAACAATAACTCTATTTGATACTTTACCCATAAAAAGCATTACCGGTAATACCTGTCAGTGTCAATATACTCGTTTATTTGTTTTCGTAAAAGTTTTTAAATCTATTATGTAAATCAAAATACACAATCAATTTACTTATCCAGGTTCTAGTAGACACTAGTTAACCAGCCATGCACAATAATGTCATCGCGTGACGTACCCTGTTACACTTGGTATGCTTTAGTAATAATGTCAAATTGACGTCTTTTTTATCAGGTGCATTGAATAGCGGTATTGAATACAGGTATTTAATACTGTAAATAGTGTATACATAGCGATAAAAACAAAAGCGGAATGACAACAATACCTCTAATTCGAATATAGGTATTATTTTTTTAGCGGTAATAATTTGACAATTTAAATACAGGTATTCAATAAAACCGGTTTTGCAATCCCTGTTTTATTTAATGTCAATAAATAACTTGACATTGGCGAACAGACATTAAACAGAATAGAAGCCTTTGATCAAAATTAGAATTAGAATGAAAATAATTCGCGTCGACAGGGGGCCCCGCGCGCCGCGGTCGTAGCCGCGCCGGCGCCGGCAGTCGTAGCGTGCTCGTAGCTGGTTCATTCGGAAACGAACTCGAAGAAACTATTTTATATAAAAAACGGGCAAGTGCAAGTCGGAGTCGAGCACCGAGGATTACGTCAAATTAGTATAAAATATAAAAAGAGCAATCAAGTCCTGCTGCTGCTTGTTGTCTTCATCTTATTTTTCTTATTTTACTTGATAACTTTCAAATGATATATCGCATTATTAAGTTAAAAGCCTTTTACTGATAAACTGAATATTCTATTTTTTTTAATCTTTATATCTGGACTAACTAGTAAACTTCTTGGCCTGATTGTGTAAAATGTGGTTACAGAATTATAAACACCTATTTTTAGAGTTGTTGGTATTTCTGGAGCTTTCCCTATCCCACTCTGGGAATGAAGGCGTGATGTGTGTGTATGTATGTATAACTAGGCTTTATAACTTTTTCAGCCTGGGCCTCTAGTTATTCTCGACGCGTTATAACGATATCGCGTTAAACGTTATTTAGAATCGTTTATGACTCGGCCGCCATTATTGTTAATGACATAAGAGTTATCAAAACGTTGACAATACGGAAACGCGTCAAAGACGATATCGTTTTTCCGCGTATAGAGTCTCGGCCCTGATCGGCACTTTAGCCGTGAGCGCGCATCGCCCACGCGCTCCGGCCTCGGCAGCCTCTCGAGTGACACAACAGAACATGACGTGCGCTGTCATTGGATCCACTAAATAACAATTTGCTGATGGAGTTTCTAAAAACTGTGTAGCTCACGCGATAGCAACTGGGACGTACAAACTATTGTTTTTATTTAATTGGCGTAATTCCTCACCATGACAGACGATTCCACTTGAAAACTAAATTATATTCTGAACGTCGCACTGAGCTCCGCGCCCGCGCCGCCTCCCTCAGTCCCCACGGAGAATGTCACCCGCGCAAACAACCCGCTTCAAATCACTTCACTTAATTTGTCAACTTCACAATAATTTTAATTCCTTATCGCGAGCACACAATCGCGCTTTATCAACCGGAGACAAAAACTATTTGTGCTCATGTGCGGTGCGGGGCGGGCGCGACGAGCGGCACCAGCAAGTTGGTCGCCGCCGAGACAAGCACCCCAGCCGGATGTGTGTTGTTTTATTGTATTTGATGAAGACGTCACTGTGGTGTGTAAGTTTGAGGAGCTCGAGCTTCCAACAATAAAAGTTGAGTTTGGGAAGGACAAACAACTGATTCCTTGGTTTGATTAGCAGATAGTATTATCACCGTACTGCTTTGTTATGCAGACTTACCTTAAGGATGTCAATGGTAGAATACAAGCTATTTATTTATTTATTTGGTTGGCCAACAGATATAACACCATTAACTTAATTTAACAATTACAGTGTAAAGAAGAGTGACAGGGTGTTTACCCAATTATAGGCAAACTCAGCTTGCGTTTAACAATCGCTTTTGTGCCAGAGTGGCTCAATAACACAGATAATGACTTCAATTAAAGCAGCAGTCTTATTCGGCTAAAAAAGGAACTCTAAAACCACAAGTAACCGTGCATGACATAACACGATTAACATTAAATTAGGTAGTACTTACGAGTGACTTACATTATTATTATTATTATTATCTTTATTACAATTAAGGGCTTAAACTGCTTAGACATTTAACTATTTCTTATAAATATTGAATATTCTTATATATATTTCTTTTCCCTTATCTATACATCAATTTAATATCCGTTTGTTTGAACAGTTTATTGAAAAGTCTTAGTGAATATGAAAATCTAAAATCATTAATAAAATATAACATCACCGCTGATGGGTGCAGATGTTAGCCGGGGCCTCTGTTCTCGGTAAAACCGTATTGCCTTCGACGCACACGCAGCCAGCCCTGAGTAACTGCGGCGGCGCGCTCGTGGCGACGTGCGTTTTGTTTTGTTCTAACGATCATCTTTTTATTAATACCGCGTTAAAGGGTTCCGTAACAAAACGTTCAAAAAGAAGACAATTATTTTAAACACATTTATTTAGTGTGTTTCACAACTTGACTCTGCCCAAAACTAAGCTCTAGGTTTGTACTATGGGTACTGGACAACGATATAAATACTTGTATAGATAAATAAATACATGAATACATACAAAAGGAAAGTCACTAACCACGAGACCAAAGCATCGTCGTCGATTCATATTTCTATTAATTTATTGCATGAGGAATTTACGCAAATTAGATAAGCAGACACAGATGTTCACTGTTTTAGTTCACAAACAGTCACAGGTGCACACACTGTCCGACCGCTTGCTCTCCGGTCGGTTGAAAGTGCCAGTAAAAAACAAATTACCACCATCAGACACACAAGAAAAAAATATCTTATAAAATGGTAGGTAAATAGGTCTTCTCTTCTTCATCGTTCCCTCAATGCTGAGGATCGCGACCACATGTTAGGGTTTTTCACTCAGCGCGGTCGTAAGCAGTGTGGATCGCTCGGTGCATGCTGCCGCCCACCGCCTTCTTCAATGGGTCAGACCATCTTGTAGGTGCCCGTCCTTGAGCACGCCTTCCGTCCATTTGCCCAACAATAATTTGCTGCTCCAAATGATGCTTAGGTCAGTCTCCCTGAAATCACCGGCGTCCTCAATATTTTGATCCAAAAGCCGACTGTTACACTGACCCTATTACTTACCTACTATTTATAAAGAAGTTTTTTCTTGCGGTTTTTTTTGTTTTTTAAAACGTTTATGTAGGCCCAAATCTAAATGAATAAGAAACAAGCAACGCCGCGAGAGAGTCATAGTCATAATATATTTAATCCATTTAAATATGCTACGTGATAGTCGCTCCACTATCTTATTCGAGATACTATTATCTTATCGCCACCCTTGAAATAGGGACCGTTGAGGAGTTCCGGTGGCCATCAGTGGTCTTCATCATCAGCTCCACTTCACCAAATGATACTTATTGAATGCAAACGCTAGATTTATTTTTTTACTGAAAATACTGGAATCGCTACTTGTAAATATTCGTATAATATTTGAGAAGTTCCCTTTCTCCAGGATTCCATCATCAGATCCTGACTTGGTGAGTTGGTCAAAAACGGTCCAAAACTGACAGAGAAATCGGTAAACATAGAACCTCTACTTTTTTTAAAGTCAGTTAAAAAATATCAAAATCCTTTAAAGTAATTTTGTCATTAGTATGTAGGTGCTTCAGGCATATCGACCCATTTAAATTTGGGGAATGATACATACCCCCAAAAATATTTCGCTCAAACAGCGGGCAACCAACTTATACCTATTGACAGACATAAATGTTGATTCTGTGACGTCAATATTTGTATATAACACTTGTGGTAGACCATTTAACACACTACCCCAAGTGTTTAAGAGGAAGTTATGTTGCCTCAGTTCATATAATAAGCCGGCTCAGTCTGCCGACCTTAAAGCGAGGGTGGTCTGATGACATTGAAGACGTCTTTAAGGACAGTCCAGAGCCTGTTTGTTATAATCCCAACTATAAATATAAGTTCATAAATATACCACAATCTTCAAAAACTTCGGAACATATCTTGTTCAATTTATTAATCGCCATTTCCTTAGTTTACTTTTGTCTTGAAATGTGAATATCTCGCTACTATTATTAATTTATCAGCCCAGTGATAGCATGACCGGACATGAAACCCGCTCAGGCAGGCAGACTCATCTTGCATATACATTATTACTGGTGACAACGCATCTGTGTTAGTCACAATCCCCTTTCACACAATGCCTCATCACTTGAAACAAAAACCCTTTCCGGATCAATTGAATATCCGTTCGCCCCCGGCGCAGTAGCCGCGCCCGCCGGCTCCGCGCTCCTCGCTCCGCGGCGCTATCGCGGCGCGCAGGGCCGTAAAAACCAGCTTACCGCTCTAAACAGAAAACAGATTAGGGCGGCGCTATGGAGAGGAGCTGTCATGCAATGGGGTTAGCAAACATTCGCCGCGTGACTGTTGACCACCGCTGCGCGCTGTGGCAGAAGCCAGTGATGTGTCGGGCGATCGCTGCTCCGCTGCACTGCCGCAGTCTCCTCCTGCGCCCCGGTCAAGCCGGTGATTCAGCCACTGTACAAAAAATAATGTTTAAGTACCTTGGCGCGTCACCGTAATGTTACAATTATCTACGACAAAATTGTCTATATTTTTAGGTATGGTTAAAGCGGCCATGCCTGGAATTCTACACGGTAATGAATCGTGTTTGACGTGTTTTCGTATTGTAAACGTTTTGATAACTCTTATGTCGTTTACAATAATGGCGACTGTGACATAAACGATTCTTAAACGTGTCAAACACGATATCGTTTTAACGCACCAGTGGTGCTAGACAAGTTGCATTCGACAGTCGTTAGCGATTATGTTTCGATTGATAAATGTATGGAATTGACGTAAGCCACCGAGACAATAACGTGACACTTACGTCAATTCCATATATTTTTCCATCGAAATATAATCGCTAACGATTGTCGAATCCAACTTGTCTAGCACCACTGAATAGAGGCTCTGATATGAGTACCTACTGAAGTGCAATGTATTTAAGATTGTGACTTCTCGGAGAAAAATAACTAAACTATACTACCAGAACGTGTTGTAAATAACGTTTTGGTTAAGAACAAGAAAACAATATACGGTCGAATTGATAATCTCATTTTTTGAAGTCGGTTAAAACAGAAGTCAAGTTGAGTAGAATTATATTTCGTGTTGCAACCGAAGACAATTACTATAATATTACTTGCAGCAGTACATGACATGGTGCTTTCTCTGTCACACATTTAAAGCTATAGTATCCTGAAAAAGAATATATCTCGTTCCCCCGGTGGGGAACTCCCACCTGACGCTGGCAACCCTGCGCCGGCGCCATCTGCCCTCATTACATGTTTTTGTGTTATCAAAGTCGCACGTAATTTGTCGTTAGGAATTAAAAAATAGACTGTTAGTGAAGTGATTATGGGAAAACGAAAGCGATCAAAGTCAAGAGATCGTGATTACGACGATATATTGCGGAAAATCAAAAAGATCGCTTCCAAATCAAGAAGTCGACGACGTTCCGTGTCATCAGTATCTTCAGAGAGCGATCACTCATACCAGCGGTATTACGAGTCTAATCATGGCGAATATGGCGAGTTTCACATGAATTACCAAGGTAAATTTTTGTAAATCTTATTTTCTTATAAAGTAGAAATTGGCTCAGAGCATGAATACCGGTAGGTTACAAACTACCCTACTTTTATATTTATTTTTCTCATCTTGGTATTTCAATCATTAAAATTATTATAATTTCAAAATGAGCGTAAGTATGTGCATACCTTACATTACAATTAGTTAAGGTTCCGTATACTCCACATAAATTGTGTAGAGGATATAAATAACAACGCTCCACTTGAACAGTGTCGAGGCCCGTTGCTCCACGCGAGTCGTGTAGAGGATATGTTTCTTACCACACTCCACTTTTACAGTGTTGAGGCCCGTTGCTCCACGCGAGTCGTGTAGAGGATATGTTTCTTACCACACTCCACTTGAACAGTGTCGAGGCCCGTTGCTCCACGCGAGTCGTGTAGAGGATATGTTTCTCACCACACTCCACTTGAACAGTGTCGAGGCCCGTTGCTCCACGCGAGTCGTGTAGAGGATATGTTTCTCACCACACTCCACTTGAACAGTGTCGAGGCCCGTTGCTCCACGCGAGTCGTGTAGAGGATATGTTTCTCACCACACTCCACTTGAACAGTGTCGAGGCCCGTTGCTCCACGCGAGTCGTGTAGAGGATATGTTTCTCACCACACTCCACTTTTACAGTGTTGAGGTTTTCACACTCCACGTAAAACGTGTAGAGGATCAATATTTTGCACATATAAACTCCACGCTAGCCGTGTTGAGGATGGAAACATACATTGATTGGAAATATTAATTACAAGTTCAATACACATTAAATACATAAGAAACTATATACTTAGGTAATTTGTTTGTAGGTGAGCATAGCTCTGGTATGTATGAGAACTTCGATGAGGATCAAAATGAAGTGCTCGAAATGATTGACTCGCCGCCTGAGCCTTCTACGTCGGGCGCGCCTGGCGCTCCTTCCGCGCCCGCCGCTCCCCCCGCGCGGCGCGCGTCCGCCTCGGCGCCCGCAGACTGCGCACCGCTAACGCAGGCCGGGTCATATGAACCACCAGGGGTAGATTCAGAAAATGTACATACCATGTCTCTTAATGACGAAACTGTACCGTCATTGGGACCTGAAATTTTAGACCTACTTGGCGAGGATACTACAAGTCTAAAAAAATATGGAGAAAACCTGCACAAGGATATTGCGTCACGGTGGACACATATTTTAACAAATGGCTTGACTAAAGATACTCAATTGGAGCTAGTCAAACGTTACTTACCGCCCGAAAACTGTCCAAACATGAGAGTTCCAATACTAAATTTAGAAATTAAGGCAGCTCTGTTAGATGTCAACGTAAAAAAGGATTTGTACAGCCAAAGCAAGCAAAGCCAACTCTCCAGAGTCTTGCCGCTATAGGACAAGTACTTAATTGGGCCCTAGCTTCTAAAGATGTACCCCAAGATATAATAAAAACATTAAGTGACGCGGGCAGACTTATATGCGACAGCCATTATAGAGAGTCCCAGTCACGGCGGTTCGCGGCGCTAAATACTCTAAATAAAAATATTAGAGACACGGTCAAAAACACACGAATTGACGAGCATCTTTTCGGATCCACCCTTGCGGATCATATAAAGTCTTCAAAGGCTATCATTAAGACAGGTTCAGAAATGAAGTCGATAGCTCAACGGCCTCCGTACAGAACAACTGCAGTAGCGACACAGCAGCATCGGGGCACTTTAAACTATCGGGGGGCGCCGCCGCGAGTAGCAGCAGCGGCCGAGCCGCGGCAACCCCCCGCGCCCCGCCGGCCGCCGCGGGACCGGCGCCAGGACACGCCGCGGGGCCGCCGCCCGACCGGCTACTCGCGCCATCACGCGAAGAGGCGCTACTAGTCGAACCACAGGTACCAATCGCGGGTCGATTATCTTACTTTTACGACCGATGGTGTAAATTATTTAATTTGTACATGAATGGCCTGATCGAGGAGCTCAGCAACAGTCATGTCGGATGTCACATAGAAGATGTGTGCGTCAACAATTTAAGCTATGCTGACGATATGGTGTTGTTGAGCCCCACGATGGGGGGTTTAATAAAAATGTTAGGCATTTGTGAAGCATACGCTGAGTCCCATGGGCTCAGGTACAACGCTTCTAAAAGCGAGCTTTTACAATTTAAAGCTGGTAGCAAGAGCTACAGTATGCAGCCGGTTATGCTTTGTGGGGCTCTTTTAAAGAGAGTAGATAAATTTAAGTACCTGGGTCACTGGGTCACTGAATCGTTGTCCGATGTCATAGACATCGAGCGGGAGCGTCGGGCGCTTTGTGTTCGCTGTAACATGTTGGTCCGCAGATTTGCACGTTGTAGTAAAGAAGTGAAGTTAACTTTATTTAAAGCCTTCTGTCAAACTTTCTACACGTGTGGTCTGTGGACTAACTTTACGCAGCGGGCATATGGCGCGCTGCGCGTCCAGTACAATGACGCGTTCAGGATGCTGTTCGGGCTGCCGCGGTATTGTAGTGCCTCAATGATGTTTGCCGAGGCACGAACAGACGGCTTCCACGCAATAATGAGGAAGCGATGCGCGTCGCTGCTCCGCCGCAGCCGCGACAGCACGAACTGCATCCTGAGCACGCTGGCGCGGCGCTGGGACGCGCCGCTGCTGCAGCGACACGTGCGCCTACACGTGCCACCAGCTACTCAAGGTCGCAGATTTTAATTTTTATGTTGTTGTTGTGTATCACTAACCCTAATAATAAGCCGCTGTATTTACTAACCCTATGGATGTATAGTCCGAAATAAATTTATTTGATTTGATTTGATTTGATTTGTAAATTCACTAATGATCCTACTATTTTAAATTGGGTTCAGGGGTATAAAATACCTTTTAAAAGCGAACCCCTTCAGACTATTGAACCTCAAAATAACGTTGGTAACGGTCAGTCCCAAGTTGGAATTATTGACGAGTGTATTATGGACCTATTACATTCTAATTTCATATCACCTTGTACCCCATGCGAAGGACAATTTCTTTCACCTATTTTCACAGTTGCTAAACCGAATGGACGCCATCGATTTATATTAAATTTAAAAGAATTGAACAAGTGTATAAATGTTAATCATTTCAAAATGGAAGATTATCGCACTGCGCTAAAATTGTTAAATGATAATTACTTTATGTGTACAATAGATTTACAAGACGCGTACTTTCTAATTTCTGTGGATAAAAATGATCGCAAACGATTACGATTTAAGTGGAAGTCTCAATTATATGAATTTAACGTGATTCCGTTCGGTATCTGCACTGCACCGTTTGTTTACACAAAATTGCTAAAACCTATCTTGGAATATCTACGTACATCAGGTTTACTATCAGTAAATTACCTAGATGATTTTTTATGTATCGGTAAATCTTATGACGAATGTTTAATTAATGTCAATACTACAAAACGCCTTTTGTCACTAGGGTTCGTTATTAATGACAAGAAAAGTGTTATGATACCAAGCACGATCTGCAAATTTTTAGGTTTTGTCTTTAATACTACGGATATGACTATCTCATTACCCGAAGAAAAGAAACAGCGTATTAAGAATCGAACTATAAAGCTCATGCGCTTGGACAAATGTACAATTCGATACTTTGCCGAATTTATAGGACTCTTGACCTCCGCATGTCCTGCCGTCAGTTACGGCTGGATGTACACTAAATTGTTCGAACGGGAGAAGTTTCTGGCATTGAATTATTCGCAAAATTACAACAAACTAATGAAACTAGACAAACATCTAAATCAAGACTTTTTATGGTGGAGAGATAACATAATTACGTCATTTTCTCCAATTCGCAAAAATAATAATTATTCGTTAGAAATTTTTAGTGACGCGTCAATGACGGGCTGGGGCGTGACATGCGATGGTCAAAGTGCCAACGGTAACTGGGCAGACACCGAAATGAGCCAACATATAAACACGCTGGAGCTCACGGCCGCGTTTTATGGGTTAAAGATATTTACAACGGACTTAAGAGATTGCAATATTTTATTAAGAATAGACAACACTACTGCCATATGCTATGTAAACAAAATGGGTGGTGTGCAACACCCTCATTTAAATAAACTTGCTAGAAATGTTTGGCAGTGGTGTGAGTCGAGAAACATCCATGTTTTTGCATCATATATAAAATCTTGCGATAATGTAATAGCAGATCGGGAGTCCCGACTAGTTAACGTAGATACTGAGTGGGAAATATCTGGTCAGGCGTTCATACAAATTGTTCATAAACTCGGTAGGCCTGAATTTGACCTCTTTGCAAGTGCTCAAAACAGTAAGTGCAGTAGGTATGCGTCTTGGAAGCTAGATCCGTATTCTGAAGTAGTCGATGCGTTCACGTTTAGTTGGCAAAATGTTAACTTCTATGCCTTTCCTTCATTTAGCCTAATAACTAGAGTATTGGAAAAAATAGTTACCGACAGAGCCAAAGGTATTCTAGTGATACCCTACTGGCCATCACAGCCATGGTACCCCTTGTGGTCCAGACTTGTTAAGTCTGAAAAAATATTTTTTGGTCCTGACAAATACCTGTTGCATTCCCCTTTCAGAATCTGCCATCCACTTCATGTGAACCTTATCCTGGTGGCAGCCGTGTTATCCGGGAGTCAATGATCAAGCGTGGCGTACCACAGGAGTCCTTGGATATAGTAATGGGTTCCATGGCAACTAACACTTTAAATCAGTATAGCAGTTCAATTAAGTCTTGGTGGCTCTTCTGTAAAAATAATAATCTTGATGTTTATGAATCTAGCATTGAAAAAGTAATATCTTTTTTAACAATAAAATTTAACGAAGGCGCTAGTTACAGTAGTATTAATACACATAGATCAGCTTTATCAATTATTCTAGGCAAGAATGTTACATTAAATGATTGTGTAAATCGATTTCTTAAGGGCGCTTACCGACTTAGGCCCCCAAATCCTAAATATAGATCGACGTGGGACACAAATGTAGTATTGAACCACCTTTCAAAATTTTACCCCTATGAGGATACCTCATTAGTTGATCTTTCGTATAAAGTTTGCACTCTTTTAGCTATCGCTTCGGCTCAAAGGATGCAGACCCTTAGTTTAATTAAATTAGAAAACGTGTCGATACAAAACGATTTAATTGTAATTAAGATTACCGATCTAATTAAGACGTCAAAGCCTGGTGCTTGCCAACCGCTCATCAGATTACCCTATATTCACGAAAATCCTAGTATTTGTCCGGCGTTGGCAGTTCAAACATACATACATAAAACAATAGCGTTGCGGCAAGACCGCACTAAAGGGCATCTCTTTATCGGGATACGAAGACCTCATAATAAAGTTGGGTCTCAGACATTAGCGCACTGGGTAAAAAAGGTTTTACAAGCCAGTGGCATAGACACAAGTTGTTTCGGGGCGCACAGCACTCGCGCCGCGTCCACGTCGGCCGCGCACCGCGCCGGGGTCAACCTGGAGTCAATTCGCAAGGCGGCAGGCTGGAGCGATCGCTCCAATGTATTTCTTAAGTACTATTGCAGAGAAATTGTAGAATCAAATAATAATGACTTCGTTAATGCCATATTTAGCACACAGTAAATAAGGTTAATTTCATTTATGTTATTAACAATCACATGTTAAGAAGCCGATAAATGTTAAATATATCCTTAAATTAATACAGTTGTTGTATCCAATTACCTAGTAGCAAACAAATCAATATTACATTGATTAAGATTACTAGCTTTGATATTTTATTTTTATTTTTTACATGGTAATGTTGCGATGCTCTAAACATCTGCAAGTAATATTATAGTAATTGTCTTCGGTTGCAACACGAAATATAATTAAGAATCAAACGAACTTACCCCGTGATGTTTGATTCCAATTATGTGAGTGTTGCAACCGAAGACAATTACGGCAGCCCAGCCCTCCCAACCCAAAAAAAAAAAAAAAAAAAACACAAAAATCCTAACACTCTGAAACAATGAGGGCAGATGGCGCCGGCGCAGGGTTGCCAGCGTCAGGTGGGAGTTCCCCACCGGGGGAACGAGATATATTCTTTTTCAGGATACTATAGCTTTAAATGTGTGACAGAGAAAGCACCATGTCATGTACTGCTGCAAGTAATATTATAGTAATTGTCTTCGGTTGCAACACTCACATAATTGGAATCAAACATCACGGGGTAAGTTCGTTTGATTCTTAATTATCTTCAACAACACAAAGCAGTTTTTAATGAATGCCAAATTCATTTGTTTAGGTTGCTTTAGTAAGCAACACATAAAACTTTTTTTGAATACATTTTATTTATACGAGTACGTTTTTGGTATGTTATAATAATCACATGAACTTCAGTGATTTGTTAGCTGTATCTACTCGGCTTTAATCAATACCATAAGTTTGTTATATTTCAAAAGGCAGCACTGAATATTTTTCACTGACTCCCACTAAAAAAATGTAACCTTATAATAGAAATGACTACAGGTACTCTATCCTTCATTGCTGTTTGCGTGGTGACTAATTCATTGAGTTATATGAGTGGGATAAGTCAGCGAGTCTCCGCGAATTGGCGAAGACAAATCGCGTCGTGCAATCATGATTCAATCTTAATTTAAACCGATTGCAAAAATCCAATTGCAACGCTGCCTCGCGTCGTCGTCGCGAGCTCGACCGCGACCGAACATCGCTCGCGTGTCGACCTCCAACTCGTAGTGTCATGTGTTTATCGAAGAAACATCAAAAAATTCGATTCATGTTAAAGTTAAATTAAACTAATACTAACTACGTATTATTATATTTTTGTATTCACGTATCAAACGGCGGCGCGCCCGGCGCTTCGCGGTGGCCATTGTTCGCGAGCTAGCATCAAGACCGCACCTGGGCTTACTTAGATAAGCCTTTAGATTGACGAATCAATTGACACAGCTACAAGGAAACTAATAGTCATTCATACCTGAGAACTTTTCTGGGAACTTACTTACCCGGAAACAATCGACAATATCTCCCCCTCCTGTATTCAAGAGCCGCGCTCGTATCGGTGCATCGTCTTCAACAGCTTCACATTGTAATGCGAGCTGACCTCAACCTTATACTTAATTAGAAACTGTAATATCTAAATCTATTTATGCTAACAAATGTGAAAAACTCTGGCTGTCCGTCTGTTTGTTACGCTTCCACGGATAAACCGCTAAACCGATCTAGATAATCTGGGATGGATATAGTTTGAGTCGCGGGGAAGGGCATTGGGTACTTTTTATTCTGAAAAATTGGACGGTTCCTAGGATAATAGCGATAAACGACTTCTATGCGGACGGAGTCGCGGAAAACAGCTAGTAATATATTAATTACGAATAGATCGTTACTTAAATGCCCCAGAAAATTAATACCTATTTATATTGCATTTACTCAAATATATACACATCGATAATAAATTGTTCTAGTGCTCGGCTTAGTAAAATATAGAACGAACCCCAACCTTCAATTAATTGACGAATCTTTACGACATACCGTGCAGTGTAATATGTGTCTGCTGCAGTGGTGGGAACTTAATGTTATATTTAAATGGTTTTAGCGCTTGATACCAGGCCTAGGCCTGTATTGACCGAATAATACCTGGAATTAGGAATTATTCCGAGATGAAATAGCAACATCCAGTTGTCATTCTTGTTGGATTTAACTTTACTCTAGTCGGTCGAGCCGAGCGTACGGAAAAGCTAGCTGACCTTGTCTATAACTGAGTAGTTACACTAGTTACTCAGACGATATGTTGTATTGTGAAAGGGAGGGGCTTTGAGCTATCAATCAGTAACGAGACAAATGAAATATGTTATCAAAATCCTCTACCGTATTGATTTGCATTAAAGTTGATACAGATTGTCGGTGGACGACGCGCATACATGCGTGCATGATTGTTTGCAGCCGGACTGATATACTAAAAGTTTTAAATCAATACTATGCCAGTAGCCCCGATTCCTCGAAAAACTTGGATTCCCCTTTTCACGCAGGGAAGTTGATAGCGTGTCGCAACTCGAATCACATTGCCGTACATTGTCTGAGGATTGTTGTGAGGTTCCCAGCGGTGGTTATCGGTCACAATGGCCGCGAGGCGCGCCTGTTTGCCTGATACAGTTTTTATCGTCTCGTGTTTGATCGACATACAATGTGATATGCATGCCTTGTATTAGCTCTGAGATATTGTCAGTTTAAATGGCATTTTGTTATTTTGTAACGAATATATGTTATTGGCTTATTGGGTATTTGAAGTTGTAGTCGTCTGCTTTATAATATCGTGTATTATTAGAATCAGAAGCGTTTTGGCGACATACGAGTATTAACTTGACGACAGTCTGATCTGTTTTGTTGCGCTCGGGACGGAATACTCGTAGGTACTGTACAACGTAGAGTAGCTACTTACAGCAGCGTCGCACTTACGACCATACCTTCTCTTATTTTTATTTCCTTTGTCCTCATATTTGAGAAAGGGTACACCTTTCATTCAGTCAACCTTAAAAAAAACCAGTAAGAAAGTCGAAAACAGTTTACTTTAAGTTCGTTAAACTTAAACCAACGAATGTTTATTAAGACGTTTGTACTCGTAGTTTGCAGGAATCATGACCAGTTATGAACAACAAGCAGCGATGTGCCGATGTCTAATATTGGGGATTCTCCGCTAGCGTTGTTCTGTGCACGGAGCGCAATATCGACAGATCACAACTTTATTGGCCGCCAAAAAAAACGTCGCATAAAGCGCTCCTTCATATCAGAATCATATCGGCGTTATTTACCAAATTCGATTAACTTGAACGAAAATACGGCACCTATCCGATAAAAAGCGATACGTTTTTTCTAGAGATATTGTATATTGTGTATTTTTCCTCGCGTACCGTGTTTATTTGTCCAGCAAACACAGTAATGAAGGAATTGATAGTGGCGGTCGACGACCCGCGCTTTTTGTCCGTTTTCGGGAATCGATCGTCTTACGAAATGTCGTCGGGATAACAACGCGCGATAAAGAGCAAACACGGCACGAGCGCTCGCGCCGCCGCGCGCCGCCGCTCGGCGTCCGCTTCACCGTCAAGTGCTAAAATAAATTAACGTATATTCTCGACTCATTTTCCTTTGTTCATGTTATCTTTTGTTGGCAACGGACATTTTCAAGTCGTCAATATTTTAAAGCCTAATTTGCGTTATCGCACTGAGTCTTGTAAGACAATCTATCAGTTGGTATAGTTACGGCTAGCTCATACCATTAACATGCTCGAATTATCTTTACTTATAGTATATGTGGTACGGTTATCTTTAACACGGGTCACTAGTAGAGTGACTAGATCAAAACATTACCACATCGCAAAATGACCACATCGCTTGTAGCCAACATCTCAAAATGACTGAGTCGTAAAATGACCACATCGCTTGTAGGCCACATCTCAAAATGACTGAGCCGCAAAATGACCACTTTGCTTTTTTCATTTTATGCCTGTCTTAGCAAAGTAGACGCAGCCCCGCATGGCGGGGCTGCTATTCTTGGGAAATTTGCCCTTCGGGCATTTGAAGTTACCTAACGAACCTAACCTACCTAGTAACGCAAACGAAGTGGTCATTTTGCGACTCAGACATTTTGAGAAGTAGGCTACTAGCGATGTGGTCATTTTGCGACTCGGACGTTTTGAGAGGTAGGCTACAAGCGATGTGGTCATTTTACGACTCAGTCATTTTGAGATGTGGGCTACAAGCGATGGGGTCATTTTGCGAGTCGGTAATTTTGCGACCGAGTCATTCTACTAGTGACCTTTTAACACATCACATGGACTTGTTAACAACAAAATGTTTTCAGAAACATTAACACAAAGTATAGCGTGACAAGATTCTATTTGGCCCCATTTCAATACCATTTTGTATTGAAATGGGGCCAAATAGAATCTTGTCAGGCTATACTTTATTTCATACCTTTTAGTGATCATAATAAACTGTTATGTCATCCCACATCTCAATTAACAAGAAATAAGCAACGCCGCGGAAAAGTCATATATTTAAACCATTTGAATGTGCTTTGTCATAATCGCACAACTATCTTAACCGAGATATGTTATCGCCCCCCTTGATGTTCCGGTGGTCATCAGTTCTACTTCACCGAATGATACTTCTTGAATGCATAGTCAGTGATAATTCGCTATAGCGATGCATATTCAAACAAAAAAAAACAAATCGGTCCAGCGATGTTAGAGTAATCGGGGAAAATACATTTAAAAAAATTGAAACTTGAGAACCTCCTCCTTTTTGAAGTCGTTAAAAAAGGCGTGTCTGCAAAAAACCTGTAGGCATAACTGCCGATTGAGTTTGGTCTGACAGTACCTGCTTACAGTGGTTCGGCAAGAAGTCGGTTAATAGCCGCATAGATAGAAGGGTTCTGGACCGGCGGGTCGTCGTTGAGCTCGCGAGGACCCGGCGACCGGAGTTCGTGGCGTCGTCACGGGCATCGGCATGCAGGCCATCATCGTTACCGGCAGAACAATGATCTAATCAGCGCGCCAAACACTCGCGCGAACTATCGCCGGTCACTCGCAATTACAATCGACTCGCTGACAATCGCGATTCTATCACAAAGCGCACAATCGGCGGCGTGCCGGCTGCGCGCGCGGCGCGGAAGGCCGCAAGCGCCGCGCCGCGCGCCGGCGACCCTATCGCGGGCGCCGAGGGCGCAGCGGCCGCGCCCCTCACAGCGCGGCGCGGAATAACACTCATTGTGCGGCACAATGCAATAATCCGCGCATTGTCGAGGCGACATTGTTGTTTTAAGGGCGGCGGCGCGACAATTGTGCGCTTTATTGCATAAATAATAATGTTATTCTGGCCGGTGACGTTTCATTGTGGCACTTTTGTTGCCAAAATTTGACGCGGAGGGAGGACAGAAGTTTTCATTTGGTCTCTGTGAGCTCCGCGGCCGGATATTGATAGTTTGTTTTGCGAGTCGTTGGCGAAGGAGCGGAGACCTACAAGGTGTGGCTGGCATAATCATAACTCGCACCTAATTCGGGAACATAATTACCAATGCTCTTTTAAAGGCGATAATGTTTATTTACCATTACATTTTCAGGATTATTATTATGATGACCATGATATTATTATGATGTCAATCTCTTACATCCATCAAACATTATTAAAATTGGATAAGCAGATATTCGTTTCTGTTCAGTTTGGCATGTTTGTCTGGGGCTATTTACTTTCGAATACTTATTTGATAATTTTGACTCGTTATGTTACCTACATTCCAAAAGGCACCGATCTGTAAATCGAATCTGACCGGTGGCGTGGTCGCAGGGCGCTGCACATGAAGGAGCACCCGGACTACAAGTACCGGCCGCGGCGGAAGCCCAAGGCGCTCATCAAGAAAGAGCCCAAGTTCGGGTTCGGGCTGGGCGGGCTGCTGGCGCCGGCGCCGCGCCTGCTGGCGCCGCCGCTCGCGCCGCGGCTGCACCTGGCGCCCGAGCCGCCCGAGCTGGGCCGCGCGCTCTTCCCGCCGCTGCCCTACCCCTTCTACCCCTTCGCCAAGCTGCCGGACGACAACAAGCTGGCCGCTGAGCTCGCACACTTGCAGGTAATGGCCAATGTATGTGAACCTTTTTATTATTTTTGGTTTAAATTAGTGTCACAGATATCATTTTTCATCTTCACGTACAGCGTTGGCGATAGGTATATGGGAGGATGCCCAACAACAAGTAGCTAGCTCTCCTTATTATTAGTTGTCCGCCGCTTAACATTTACACTTCTTTGTTTGTTCCATTTCAACTTCATAAACCGCTGTACCAAACTCATTCCACCAGCATCGCTGGAGCCCTCTCATAATTACCTGCCTCTCTCCTACCTGCATATTGACCGGTCAAGTGTTCCGTGTACTGCATTGCCTTAGTGGAAACATTTTCTAGTGGGTAAACCGTTGCGGAGCCACTTTTTTCTCCCCTGGCAACAGTTAACACTTGACAAGCTTCTAGGCCTCAAAACTACTATGTTACTTTTAAGTTCACTTACGGGTAACTCATGACCGCCCCAGGCGCTGTACGGCGGCGCGTTGTACGGCGGCGCGCTGTACGGCGGCGGGCTGTCACCGTGCGGCTGCCCGCCGCGGCGGTCGCCGTCGCCGCCGCCGGACGTGAAGCGGCCCGTGGCCTACGTGCTGCTGAAGGACGAGGAGCCGCCGCAGCACGTCATCTGAAGGCCGGTGCCGCTCCCGGCGCGCGCCTGGCCGCGCTGGGGGCTGCCCTCCACGTCCGCGCCGCACGACGAGCAGGGGGGCAGCTCGCCCGGGAGCGTGTAGGACTCTTCGCGTCATCGCGTTAGTGCAGTGCCATGAGGAGCTTCGTTCGAGCAGCCTCGTGGGGCGAGAGCGCGCCGGCCGCTGCGCGCTGTCCGCCGCTCAGGCACACCACGAGGCTCCCCGAAATGATGATCGCTCTCAAAAAGAAACAGTATCGAACTGTGAGGTGAAGTGCTGGAAGTGCAATCTTATGATTCGTGCAATGTAAAGTATCTTTGAATAGGTAACATATCATAGCGTTTAGTGTTGTATTAAGATACTTAAGTGTTAGAAAAATATATGTCAATTTGTAAAAAGATTTTCCGACTCTGAGCACTACTTAGATAAAATTTGGAAACTCTTCACCGTTTGAACAAGTCGTATAGTTGCTTAGATCAGACGCCTCTACCAGGTTTTGTATGTACATATTTCAATTTATCTGTCGAGTTTTTTAAGCTCTTCAGGTAGGTAGGGTAGGCAGGACGGTAGGCAAAACCCGTCCGAATCACCTCAACCGTCTTACCCGCTAAAGCAGGAGTGTTGGCACCGTGCGTTCTGGTGTGAGAGTTAAAATGGGTCTAACCTCATTTGATTTGATCTAAAATCAAATGCTTTTATTTCTTAAACTTTTATTTCTACTCGTACAACTAGGTACCTATCACATTGTCATGCTCTATGATCAGAATCTATAACGATCAAAATCTATAATGCTCATTTAATATAACTATCATTGTTATTATAATTGCCATTACATTTAGTTATGTTTGATTCATGTTCCTATTATTAATTAGTTTGGTAATTGAGCACGTGATACAACGTTTAGTGAGCCCTGTTGGTTCACAGTTGTTCTAAGTTACGGAAACTCAATGTCATTTTACATATCGCACTACTAGATCAAAACAGTATCAAGTCAAAATACTCGCTAGTTTTGTATAAAGATAAAAAGAGATTGAGATAAAGTTGATTTTAAAATACAGTTGTATTTGGAGTTGCTACTGTTTTGATCTAGCAGTGCGATATAATTACCTCTCACTATTTTTAGGTTACGTTTTGAATACACAGGTACTATGGAAAGTTAGATTAACCTAAACGATTTTATAGATTTGGAATGTAATAGGTTTAAAATATAAATAGATGACATTTTAAATTTATGGAAAAGATAGTTATATGAAATGAAGTACAAGTATAGAATAGAGCCAATGTTAGTTATAGCATGTCATGAGATCACATTAAATGTATAACGTGCATATAGAGCAAAAGATTTTAGGCCATACTATATAGACCGTTTAAAATTACTAAGCATAAAGACATTTCAAGTTAGTCCTCAGGGTTGGTTATGTGGGATGCAATGTGATGTCTGCAAATGACAACGGGCTTCATAGCCCGTGGCCTCGTGGCGCGCATACTGCCGCCGAGACAAGGACGCCGAAGTGACGGCGCTGAGCGCCGTGGCTGTGTTGTGTTATCGGACAGAAGTACTTGAAAGGTTTTTGATCACTTTATCAAGAATGTTTGTTTGATATAAATAAAAAGGTCTTCGCCGGAAACGGCACAGACGAGCTCATTGTGTACTCATATCACTATCACATATCAACCGTATCTCTCCGCCCGCAGCGAACAATAAATAGCCATACGAAGCTTCACTGCACTCCGTCGCATGAGGCCTCCTGTTAATATTTAGATCTAAGCATTGTACATTACATACAATAAGTTATTGTTATTGAAATAATTGTTTTTCTTACGATTTCATTATGAGAGCAGAATGATGACAATTGGAAGTTAATTTTAAGTTTTCCGTGTTAAGGTTGTGTATTGAGTTCACTTTTACCTACCTCTTACGTTGCTACCGCGTTAGTCGAAGGTCTTTAACAATATCGTCAATATGACAGCAATGTGACATTGGGAACGAAGGCGTCGTGTCGCACGTAAGCAATACACTGAGGTTTAGAAAATAATCTGGGTTTAAACCAAGTGAAATGAAAGGCCCTCTGCGCATCGGTTATATCATGATCTGTTGGTGTCAGACCAAAGGAAGCTCGAAGCACTCGGGGCTCACGACACCCGTGATAGAAGCACTAGGTACTATTGTTAGATATTATTTACGTGTCGTTAAAAGATTGATTATTGTTAATTTTATGTGTTTAATTATTTACGCTGCCAAAGCATTGTCCAGTGGAACTGCCACTTACTGTTTAAGTTTTGCCTTTCTAAATTGTTTAATTCAGGGTTTTAGTTCTTAAAAAAACAAATACTTGCCTACTAATGCAATAAAAGAATTAAGGAATCCCATTTGTTTTACTTTCCTGAAATATTAAACTTCATTATTTAGAAGCTCCATGTTTACGAGTAAGCAAATGCGTCACGACGCGATCGATCTTCCAATCTTATGACGTCAACAACGTGTCTAATTTACCTTCGCCAGAGCAACAAAGTAACGTAACTTGTAAGCTATCCAAAGGCGAATGTAACCTCTTACGCGAGCCCCTCGTCCTCGATCACCGCGCAATAACAAACAAGTGTTCTAACACTTAGAACTCGATGGCCCTCGATGCGCGGCGCAGATTAAAACTATAATGGAGAGCGACATGTGCGCTCTCGAGGAGGCAGCGGCGCGCGCGCGCGGCGGGCGGCGGGCGCGGGCGCGCTCTGCATTACGCCCGATAAACACTGGGGCTTCCGAATCATGCTTGAACGAACAGGCCTTTCTATATTACAAAGCTTTGCCTAAGAATCCTAAGATGCAAGTAAAACACCGGCAAGAGCATGTCGGACCATGCTCCGCGTCGGGTTGCACTGAATTTCCATCAAAATCTATCTTAAAAAACATTAAGTAGGTATGTACCTTTGAACGAATTTTGAAAGTTATTTGGTGATGATTTTATTCCGTGCCTTCGTTCCGTACGTGCTGGGATAGATTAGTCCCACTCCATATCTTTCCATGGATGTCGTAAGAGGCGACTAAGAAAATAAAGGCTTGTAGTACTATGTAGGCGATGGGCTTGCAATCTGTCACTAATAAATACACTGGTAAACATCTTAGCTAGATTGTGCAAAATTTGGTTACAGCATTACCAACAAGTTTTTTAGAGTTGTTGGTATTCTGTAGCTCTGTCTAACCCACTCTGGGAATGAAGGCGTGATGATGTTATTGTTTGTATGTATGTATGTTCGGGTCAAATCTTGCAAGGCAGATTTGAACCACTTCCAAGAGACCGATTGAGCTAGAATTTGGTATAGGTGCCGACGTAGCCTCGATGACGAGACAATAATACATGGTATCATCGAGCTGGTTTGATGATGGAGTCGGAAGGTGCTGACAGGATATCCGCTAAAAATTAAATTTATGACAGCAACTTTTTATCAGGTATTTAGTGTACCTCAAAACGTAATCAAGTGTTATGAAAAAAAAACATACCTATATATACATACATACATAAAGTCACGCCTTCATTCCCAGAATGGGGTAGGCAGAGCTACAGAATTACCAACAACTCTAAAAAACTTGTTGATAATTAAACGGTATTATAATCGAAATTTGTACAAAATTTTAGTCTTGTAACTGATCGTATCTGAAGTTTTTTTTTTACCCGCCTTCGGTAAAGCAAAAAGCAAAACGCGAGCACGTAAAACTGACGAAGCCAACGACCCTAGCTAGGCAGATTTGAGAAGCGTCACATGCTTAGCATAGAAATCATATCTAGCTACATCGAGTTGGGCATCAAGGTGAAGAAGCGTGAGTCAGCACGCGAGGTGAGGACAACGGCAATTAATGAAATTAAAAACAATTTGTTTAGATCCTTATTTCTTTGTACAAATAAGAATGCTGTCAGCAGCATCAACACTGTGGGGCTAGTAGGTATTACCTCAATTTAGTGGAAAAATCTTTGTTAGATATCTTCAGAAGGATTATACATAGCAGACCTCTTAACTCAGCGGTGTACATAATTAACTTTACAGCATAGAAATTTAAATAGGAACAATATTTTGTATAGTCGCCCATCGGCAACCTATGCTGGTCAATTGACCAGCATATGTTGCCCTTAGCAGAGGTGGGTCCTTAGGCGGTGTGTTTATAAATAGCTTACAGTATAATAAAGTTTTAAATGACCTCACGATTTACAATCTCTTACTGAATCTCAGGGCTGTTTCTACGAGTATAAAGTAAAAAAATACTCAAAAGTATTTAATAAATAATTTAATAAAGCCAACTACAAGAAAGCAAGAAACAAGTTCAGAATATTGTTGTTTTAAATCATTTACTGCCACTTGATATCGTCTATCCGAGTCAGAATATAAACCCTTCTCGTTCTGATATGGTGACGAACAGTCCAAATTTATGAAAAGCCAAGGCATTGGCAGCAGGCGTCACCTGTGCACCCGAATAGTATTCCGCCATCTTTCCTACTACCCTTGCGAGCTAATAAAAATATATTTGGTAGCCGAAGACCAGGAATTGACATTGTTATAGTAACGAGCATGCATCGCCTTCAGACTTATGACATAATTATATTATTTATTTATAACCCAAAGACGACGTACAATAAAATACAAAATATTCTTTATTGAACACCACATAAAAATACAGCACGAAAAGTAAAATACAAATAAAATGTTGCTAAGTGAGTCAATAGGCGGTCTTTTCGCTAAGTAGCGATCTCTTCCAGACAACCTTACAAAGAAGAGAATTTAAAAAGAAACTGAAATAAATTGGTTAGGCTGTGCAAACTGAACTAACAAATGGAATATATATATTTAAAAAAAAACCTAAACATTCAAACGACATATACGTATACGTAGTTCGCCTTTGTACATCTTTTTATTTTTATTCTTTGTATTGTTTTGGTTTTTCTTTTGTACAATAAAGTGTTTACCTACATACATACATACATACATACATACGTATGATATATTCATATATGAACTACGCAGTAACGTGACGTAGTAAGAAAGCTTAAGTTACATTTTTAACATCAAAAAATCACGGATTTAAGGTGGTTACTTTGTAATTTAAGAAAATTAAGGCTCGATGGGCCAGAACAAAATAGTAGGTATATTGTAAAGCATACCCGTAAGTAAGTAGGTATCACCTAAACTTATTCAACGAAGTTTTAGTACTTACTTTCAATTTCGTCGAGCACCGCACACAGGTAAAGTTAACATATAAAATCAAAGCAATCATAAAAACCGTTAAGCACTCAAAATATATAACATCATTTAGCCTTAAACATTCCAAACCGCTTCAAGTATTGATAAAGCAATAAAAATCACTTATCTTGGAGATAAAATTATAAGTCGTCAATAAAAAGACAATAATGACAGTTTATGTATGAAATCGGTCGCCCGGCGCGATTAGCGAGGGCGCGCCGCGGGGGGCGGGCGACCACGCGGCGCGCGCGCCGGAGACTCCGCGGCGGCAGGCAGGATGGAGGCTCGTGCAGGGAAAATACTCACCAAATCCGCCAACAAAATGCAACATGTTTTTTACCGCACGGAGACTGCCAAGGAACTCACAGACCCCCTGGGCCTCTATCCCACATTGTCTTTAAAATGCAAGTAGAATCGAGGACCTGGTACTCCTGGACTCCTGGTAGTTCGTCGGCACCAGGCCCGCGGCCAATTACAACCTTACGATATTTTACTGCAGTTTGGCGGCAGGTTAAGTATGTTTGGTGGTGGTTACAACCTGGACGGGCCACGCACAAAATACTCGAAGTAAGCCTTGGATGACGTAGACCAGGTAGTAACGGTTAAAAAGTTAGTAACAGTATTTAATGTTAATCTAATAAATTTAAGCAAAATCTTGTTGACTTGTTTGTTTGTTCATACATAATAAGCGACAAATCTGGGTTACGGATTACTACGATATTATTTTCACAAGACTAAAAAGGCGACTCGGATTGAGGTTTACGTACCTCCCTACTTTTGTCTCGGAAAGCATGATCTCGGGCGAAGTTCCAAATACTTATAACTAAGTTCTACGTTGAAGTAAGAAACATAGCAATAAGTAAAAATGTGCAAAATATGTATAATATGAAAGAAATTGCCTCGGAGTTGTCCCGCGGCGGTCGGCGGCGTGGAGCCCGCGCGTCACCCTTCACCAACTAATTGTCGCGGCGGCGATCCACTCTTTATTGGTCCATAAATCGAGACTTAGCGCCGCCGCTGCCAGCGCGGAGATCGACAGATACCGGCGGAGATATTGATAACTATTTATTAGTCATCTCTTCAACATAAATACGTTTGAAATTACAACTGAAATAAACATACCGGTTTACTTTAGGCCACCTAAGTTTGTAACCATTTTCATTAACACCGAGGGCGATGATTACAAGCGACCCGAGAGTGCAGTTTATAAACAATGATTTTGAATGATTATTTATAAGGTGGGGTAAATTGATTAAAAGTTCAATTTAATCGGCTGCGCCCGCGAGCTGCCGCCGGGCGGAGGCGGGCTCGGCGCCGTGAAGAGCGTTTTTATCAATTTTAAACCATTTTATTTTTTAATCTATCCGCTTGATGACTACAGAATTAGTTTAAAATGCTGTCGGCCGTCGCAAAATTAAAACGCAATATTAATAACAGAGGTTTTTATGTTGAAATATCATTAGTATTCAATTAAATTTCTTTAATTATACTTATTTTAATAAAGGTTTATTTTGATTTTGTGAATTATATGTAATTTAATAATAAGAACAACGTAAACTTTTTAGGCACACATACGAACTTACGTACATTATTTCGATACTTCATAATGTATCGCAACTCGTAGGTACATTTGCAAATATCTAAAACTTTCGAGAAAATAACAAGAATTTCTTTTAAAAAATTGTTACGCAACTAACACAACACAAACCCTGACATCACGCTTTAATAAAAGTATAGCTCAGGGAATAAAGACTTACTTAGACAGACCTAATATTTTTTTAAGAAAGTACACAAAAGGATACACATAGACGTTTGCAATAAAGCGGTTCCGGGCAGCTCGTGCGCGCTAACTCTTCTGATGTTTATTATTCGTTATTTAGTCTGTGCGCGGTAGACGCGGTGCTAGCGGGCCGCAAGGCTGGTCCTCAGCGGGACACAAAGCCGCACACGCTCTCCGCCCTCCCTGCGGCTGCAGCTAAACAATTTCATGTAAATGTCCAAGACAGCCGGCGGAACGGTGCCATTGGCAAATTGCGGCGATCACCGACACCCGGCCGTTTACCTGCCCATCGCCATTCACGCCGCATGCACCTTCTCGGCGCCCAGCACTCGGCCTCGTCACTTCAGCAAAGCCATCCCAAAAGGACTGCCTCTCACAATTGAATACAGTTTAATTTTCACGTGGTGACAAATCGTCTTTTACTTGAAGTACTATTGAGTTATACTGTTCCAGAATTTTATACAACTTCAGTGTGAAGGCACTAATGGGTATCCAAAACGATGCTAGGCAATAGGTACAATACAAAGCCAACCTAATGTAATAGTTTCTTAATTCATTAAGATACCTTTACCCTTATTACCTATTGAAACATGAAAGGAGAAAGTTCTATTTTTAAAGGTAAAGTACCTAGGTAAATCCGCGACAAAACCGACAAACATGTTAGACACTAGAGCAGTGCCGCTACGAGTATTCGGATATGGCGACGTAGCCGCTGACGCCAAATGGACTCATAAAGAATCCATTGGAAACCCCTCATTGAACCGTAAGTTATTCTCGGTGTATTAGAACGATGCAGCGCGGGATCGAAGCCGAACCCTTTCATTCCCATTCCGGGAGTGTCGCCGCTCGGGGCGTCAAACAAATATTACAGGTTCAGGAATCACTATGATTGAAGGAGGGCGCTAACCCCGTGTGCCCATGGCGATTAGATGGAGACTGGCGCCCTTCGTCGCTGTCGGCTATCGGAGTATCGGCTAAAGGTATCGTCTACCGACGACAGCGCGTCAGCAGAAATGTATTTGGAGTACCGTTAAACGTATTGTGATGTTATACTCATCGTCGTCGATATATAAGCCTTCAAAAACAGCTCAGGTCCAGTCGCTTTGACAATCCATAAAACAAGCTAAAGGATATCTTTTGGCGAAGGTGATGATGCTTAGAGTCACTAAGTACTTATTAGAGAAGACCATATCGTAGCTTTATAGTCAGTATGAAGTTCTGTGGACTAAACCGAACTTTGCTAGAGAAGTAGCACATTGTAATGTTTCATATTTTAAAAGGTTTTCGCTAGTGCAACCGCGTATAGCGCAGGGCCGCGGGCCACACGTATTGGGGGCCGGCGGCCGCATGCGAGGCACGCGCGTCCGCCGCGCACAAAGGACCCAAATTTGCACGTCGCGCCCGATCGGCGCGTGCATTCAGCGCTGTGTACGGAAAATTGTCATTATCCCCCCGCGCCCGCGCCCGCGCCGCCGGAAACAAGCCTTTGTCGCCGTTGTCTGTGGGCAGGTCGTTGTCGCGCCTTGCAACGACACTGCCAATTACAAGTTAGACGAGGTGCCGCCGCACCACTCACCCGACGATATGAATTAAATGGGTCAATACATTTCGAAAATATACAATAATTATATAAATTGTGCGTACATTTGTGTTACAGCAATCAATGCAATGTTTTACACATAATTAATTAAGTACTTTTTATATTCTGGACTGACAAGCGATTGAACTCTATATATGTACTAATATTATTATAAATGTGAAAGCAGCTGACTCTCAGTCTGTCTGTCCGTCTGTCAGTTTTTACGTTTCCATGTATAAACCGCTAAACTGATTTAGATGAAAATTGGTACGAAGATAGTTTGAGTCCCGAGGAAGGACATACGGTACTTTTTATCCTGAAAAAAATTACGGCTCCTGAGGGAATAGCGTTAAACGACTTGTTCGCGGACGGAGTCGCGGCAAACAGCTAATATCTCACATGATGGTAAATGATGATGGAGTCTAGGATGTTGATCGCTGGTTCAATAACAGCTCATTCACATTATTATATTATATTATAAGCAGACAGATACGTCTGATGTTTGAAAGCACACGGCTACTCGTAATTATACTATTATAGTAACTAGAAATCTTTTTTTTAGGGTCCCGTAGTCAAACTAGGAACCCTTATAGTTTCGCCATGTCCGTCCGTCCGTCCGCCCGTCCGCAGCCTAGTGGATAGACTATAAGTACTAGAAAGCTGCAATTTGGCATGAATATGCATATTAATCACGCCAACAAAGTCGTACAATAAAAAGGTTAAAAAAAATTTTTTTTTAGGGTACCTCCCCTACACGTAACGTGGGGATGCATTTTTTTTCTCGTCTACCCTATAGTGTAGGGTATAAGGTCTTTCAAAAATATTATAGGTTTGTGAAAACAGTTTTTCGATTAAGTAATCCGTTTATGAAATATTAAGCTTTAAAGCGCTAATTTTTGTTAGACTCAAGTGTCGTCCCGTCCCCCTACAGCCAAAACTACAAATACAAAAAATCTGAAAAAAAACTTAAATGAAAGAGCATATAACCAATTTTAAAGGAAAACTATCACGACTAAGAAGACATCATTGGTTCTTGAGATACCTACAGGCGTTCAAAGTGTTTATACCTACTAAATATAGTTTTAAATACTGACATGTTATTACATTTAGTTAACTTGACCTGAGATAATTGATAGACATGTATTTAATATAATTCTAATTTTATTTTATATGACATCATTTTTTTTTATGTGTAATTTTAATCCATTTTTACTTATAACAGTACAATTTCCTCTTTACAATTGTATATTATTATGTTTAATTTAACTTTCACATGCCTGACTCAGCTGAATATATCTTGGGAAGCTATGTATACCAATTTTAAGATCTGTATTACTTACCATATGTTCTTGTGAATAAACGATTCATTCATTCATTCATTCAAAATCATCTAAGACGGCACCAAATGACTTTAAATAGAAAATTAGTTATTACTTGTTGATTTATGTTTGTAGTAAGTACTTAACGGCTTCGGAACCCTACACTGAGCATGGTCCGACATGCTCTTGCCCGGTTTTTTTTTAAATAGCATAAGTGTACATCAAACCTGCGGCATCAAGAAGTTGGCTCCTTTTTCACATTTAAGTCATTATCATAGTGTCATCACTGGGAGGTAGCACGTCTCCTACACCAGGTACCAATAGCCGTATGTCAATTACTTACTTACTTTTTACTTTTTTCTTACGTATTTTTTATGTCTATACAAATTTACTAGCAAATAGTTGTTTACCAAAACACCTCAATATCATCAAGTGAAGGTGGACCTTTGACGGCCACCAGGCCATCAAAGGTTTTCTTTATCAGTTAGTTGCACGTCACCTACAACGTAATACTTGAGTTAAATACCGTATAATAAAAAAAAACTAAATTCGCTTTTCCCATCATCAACCGAGCGACCCTAAGCTGACTTTAACTTCAAAGGGCCCAAATGGCAGGCAAACACATTCAAACCGGTTTGGCATTGAGAACCTTGTAATTTTAGGGTTCCGTAGTTTAACTGCCCTTATAGTTTCAATATGACCGTCTTTCTGTCTATTAGTCTGTTTCTCAGAATGACTTTTTGTTAAGTGTCAAAGCTGAATTTTAAACCCCTGCTCACAAGCTCCACCATAACTAATCGACATGTTTTAGCATTTTCTACAACACTGAACGAGGTAGCTGTTAAGGAGGGTAGTACGATGGTATCTGTTTGTTTTAAAAAAATATATACTTGTTGAACAGTTTAGGAAATATCGAGCCATACAATGTGTCATGTTTCCTAGAGTCCCCCCAGCTCTAGCTCGACTAAAACGTTTATAAAAGATGAAAGTTGTTTATTCAATAAGTAGGCCGCACGGGCACTTTGACACGTACCACTGCTAAGAAGAAACTCCACAAGAAACTCAACATACAGTCATTAACCCCCGACGCAAAAAGAGGGGTGTTTTAAGTGTGTGTGTGTGTGTCTGTCTGTGACACCGTAGCTCTTAAATGGATGAACCGATTTGAAAGCATGCTTTCTAGCGGTTTTTTTTTTAGACATGTTTTATCGAAATCGGTTCAGCCGTTTTTTGAGATATTGAGCTTTTAGGGGGTAAAAAGCCCTCGATTTAACGGCAACGCTTACTTTCAGAGCTGATATCTCTAAAACGGCCCAACCAATTTTCATTAAATTTTGCTAAGAATAGCTTTGTTTTAAAAAAAAACCTGCGTCCAAATCCATTCATCCGTTTGGGAGTTACGTTGCCACAAACAGACACTCAGATGGGGAAGTTTGAAAAGCGTGAATTTCATTTTTTTTTAATTACAAATTTAAAAAAGGCCCTGACTCAAAACAGTCTATAAAAAATTAAAAAATTATAAGTACCTAGTGGCGCTATAATTTTACTTATAAGTAGGTATTAATATTTTGATCCAAACGTCTTCGCGTAGGAGTAAGGGCGGATTGTTTGATAAACAGGTAGTTAACTGAACACTGACACGGCGGGGGACCGCTAAGTACATGAAATAATATAAAATACTCGTACCCCAGCTATTTACCGGCGAGTATATGTCGAGCTAAGAGTTAGGAAGAAACGCGATTGTGTAAGAGTTACCTGTCCAGCATAACGAATGTGATCAAATGCAAATGTGTGGAATTCATATTGTGCAGAATCGCGACAAGGAAGAAACCGGATTGTATAGAAACAATGACTGTGAAAAATTACGAATGTGATCAAATGCAAATGTGTGGAATTCATATTGTGCAGAATCGCGACTAGGAATAAACCGGATTGTATAAAAATAATGTCTGTGAAGAATAACGAATGTGATCAAATGCAAATGTGTGGAATTCATATTGTGCAGAATCGCGACTAGGAATAAACCGGATTGTATAAAAATAATGTCTGTGAAGAATAACGAATGTGATCAAATGCAAATGTGTGGAATTCATATTGTGCAGAATCGCGACTAGGAATAAACCGGATTGTATAAAAATAATGTCTGTGAAGAATAACGAATGTGATCAAATGCAAATGTGTGGAATTCATATTGTGCAGAATCGCGACTAGGAAGAAACCGGATTGTATAAAAATAATGTCTGTGAAGAATAACGAATGTGATCAAATGCAAATGTGTGGAATTCATATTGTGCAGAATCGCGACTAGGAAGAAACCGGATTGTATAAAAATAATGTCTGTGAAGAATAACGAATGTGATCAAATGCAAATGTGTGGAATTCATATTGTGCAGAATCGCGACTAGGAAGAAACCGGATTGTATAAAAATAATGTCTGTGAAGAATAACGAATGTGATCAAATGCAAATGTGTGGAATTCATATTGTGCAGAATCGCGACTAGGAAGAAACCGGATTGTATAAAAATAATGTCTGTGAAGAATAACGAATGTGATCAAATGCAAATGTGTGGAATTCATATTGTGCAGAATCGCGACTAGGAAGAAACCGGATTGTATAAAAATAATGTCTGTGAAGAATAACGAATGTGATCAAATGCAAATGTGTGGAATTCATATTGTGCAGAATCGCGACTAGGAAGAAACAATAACGGCATAAGCGTCGAGTAATCCGCCCAAAGGGCTGATTGTTTCATAAGTAGATAGTTAACTGAACACTGACACTAACTAAACTGACACGTCGGGGACCGCTAAGTAGCTGGGGTATTTTATGTTATTTCATTTACTTAGCGGTCCCCCGCCGTGTCAGTTTAGTTAGTGTCAGTGTTCAGTTAACTATCTACTTATGAAACAATCAGTCCTTAGGGCCACTACTTATTACTTTTTACTTTTAGAGGTTTTTTACAGACTATTTAGAGTCGGAGTTTTTTAAATTTCTAATTTATATTTCATTTCACGCTTTTTAAACTTTTCCATCCGAGTGTCTTTGTGTGGCATCGTAGCTCCCAAACGGATGAATGGATTAAGTTGCAGGTTTTTTTTTAAATCAAGCTACTTTATTCAGAATGGTTCTTAGCAAGATTTCATGAATATTGGTCGGGCCGTTTAAGAGATATCAGCTCTGAAAGTAGGTGTCGCCGTTATTTTGGAGGCTTTTAACCCCCTAAAAGCTCAGAAACTCAAAAATGGTAGAAACGATTTTTATATACGAGTAACATGTCTAAGAACCACCGCTAGAAAACTTGCTTTCATTTAAAAAAAACCGCATTCAAATCGGTTTATCCATTTAAGAGCTAAGGTGCCACAGAGAGACACACACACATTTACTTGCACGTTAAACGTATACTCCCCTCTTTTTGCGTCGGGGGTTAAAAATAAAATGTCATGCGAAGCTAAGCAGGAAAACGAGTCAAAGCTTCTAATAATCACAAGAGCAAAAATATAAAATAATTAATTAATTACCCATGACGGTGCAGCACAAATTAAATGAATACATTAATAAAGTTTCGATTCGTTTCGGCGAAATACAAAGTTGACATGATTTTATGTGTAAGCTATTACGTTATTTAGGTATTCCACTTGGCGTCAAAAACACCGCACCTTTTGAAATTTACAAAAGAGCCCTCACAGTCATACCTTACTTTGGATGAAGTATAGTTTATATCTGCTTCACGTTAATATTTTAAAAGGTGCGATTTTTTTGACGCCGAGGTTATATAACTACTGAAAATCATCTTTATCACTACTAAATCAATTTAACTAGAAAACTAGCTAACGGTTTTCGAGGTGATGTTTGAACAGCGTGACGAGGCCGTGCTAACAATGCTCATTTAAAACCTTTTACGACGCAGCAAAGATACTGCAGTGTTACTTTATCAATATCGATTATTAAACTCGTACCTATGCCTCGGTAAATATTCCTTCTTTTCGCGAAAAATTGAAAAATCATACGTATTTTTTTATATTGTAGGTAGTAACGTGTAACTCATTTGCTCTTTATCGTACTGCAAGCTAATGTAATCTTCTCTTGGCTTCAATGAATATGGCATTCGTCACGTATTATTAGGTAAGCCTTCGTATACGAGACCCGAATGCTAGAGTTATGACGACCTAAAATTGTATAACCATAAAAACTAAAAAGCGCTTGTTGATTCAGATAAAAAAGCGATGCTCAAATAATTTAATTAAATAAAACATGAAGGGCAACAGTCGGCGCTAGACGCCGATAGCTCGCGCTCGCAATAATCGCGGAGAGGAAACGGGTGACGATCCGATACGATAGTGTCTCACAAAGAAGCTTATTTCCGCTCCGGCTCCGGCCGCAGGGAGCCACATTACCTCGCCCTCCGACAAAAGAAAACCCGAGCCATTCTCAACCCTACCCCGACAACTTAAGCGCCCTTTGTGCGCCTTTGTTGCGCTCTTGTTATATTTGTCTAGGTGTATCGTGGAAATAAAAACTGAGCAAATATCGCGATAAGGTTGTTAAGGGCGCGAGGTCGCGCTCGATGTCGGCCGCGAACTAATATTGACTTTGGTAATATCCAAGTCGAGGGTGTTTATGCCTAACATGAGCCTGCATTCGTGAGGATTATCTCGCTATTGAAGAAGAACTGCTTTACCTTATTAGATTTTTTTATTGCATTTTATCAATAGGTTACTGAACTTGTTTAGTTTGCAAATTAGTATAATAACCGGTAAGAACTGGATAAGGAAGACCCGAGACCGTAAATAATGGAGTGCAATGGAAGAGGCCTATACTCAGCATTGGGTGGCAACAGGCTGAAGAAGAGAGAAGAAGAGGTAATCAAAAATCTTGGAAGAAGGGAAAACATCAATATTAAAATCAAATTTGTTTTTTTAAATCCATCAATTTTGACACCACTCAAGTTCAACTCAGTTAATAATACTCGGAGCGAAAAATGTTTAGGTTTTAGAAATTACGTCACATTAGAAATATTACCAGCGCCCTCTACATTACAAACACAACTTGAACGTGAATCAGTACCAAAGTGCCCCTCTGCTACGGCATCGGCGGCGGAAGAGTGGCAAAAACCGAGGCGCGATAACAGCAGACAATGGCGGCTAGTGTCGCGACAATGGTTCGTTTGTGCCGATTCTTCGCCGCCGTAACTCGATAGAGCTCTCCATTATACTGTGGGCGTGTAATTGAGTCAGCTTTGTGCCTGTTTTTGTTTGGTCGAGAACAATTAGCCCCCTCCAACACCAATCCTGGCAGCTGAAAGTGGGCGTGCGTGGATATGTAGACGACGTGCTTACGTGCCGACTTGGAGAAAATACGTTAACTGTGTTTTACCTCTATGTGTGTATGTAGGTATGTTTGTAACTTTGCGATTATCTCAAGAATTACTGCACTGATTTGAAAAATTGTTTTTAGGTGAAAAATATCCTCTGTAGATACTACCTACTATACTACTAGTGATGTATGCGCACGACAGGTTTACAATAGCGTCGGGTGTAAAATGATCGCACTTATTTCAATAACTAGGCACGACACCAGATCGAATTATTATAACAAGCCCCTCGTACGTCTAGAGATGGTTAAACACTGAGACTTCCATGCGGAATACAACTAAAATAATCACAAAATACCATTAAATGTTTTTGAATTTAACGTAATAAAATTGTTCCAAAACGGTTAAGAAAATGTACGTACCTACTACGACTGCCAAGGTCTTTTAATATTTAAATCAAAAATCAATATTTTTTTTATAAGAAAACATTATTACTGGGCCACCTATACCTAACGGTGAATCTATTTGAGTCAAAATATTGTATACATTATTTTAATATTATAAACCGGGCAAAAGCATGTCGGACCATGCTCAGTGTAGGGTTCGGAAGCCGTTAAGTACTACAAACATAAAAACCAACAAGTAATAACTAATTTTCTATTTAAAGTCAATTGGTGGCGTCTTAGATGATTTTAGTAATATAAACAACTTTAATCGCCTGTATCACAAGAACCAATGAATTCTACCTAGTCGTGATAGTTTTCCTTTAAAATTCGTTACATGCGCTTTCATTTAAGTTTTTTTTCAGATTTTTAGTATTTGTAGTTTTGGCTGTAGGGGGGGGGGAGGGGGGGAGACTTGACTCTAACAAAAATTGGCGCTAAAAAGCTTAATATTTCATAAACGAATTACTTAATCGAAAAACTGTTTTCACCAATCCGTAATATTTTTGAAAGACCAATTATACCCCACACTATAGGGTAGACGAGAAAAAAAATACATACCCACGTTACCCTAAAAAAACATATTTATTTACATTTTATTGTACCACTTTGTCGGCGTGACTAATATGTATATGCATGCCAAGTTACACCTCTGCGCTAGGCCTATTGAACTATTGTATAACAGAAAAGTAATGAACAGTGAATACATTTTTCACCGAACGCCCATGTGACGGTAGCGAAACGGCCAAGCCACATATTATTTTGACTAAGGTGTAGAGTTTGTGAAGTCAGGGCTTGTAGAGTTAGAGAGTATAAAAGTTAGAAGCTTGGCTGTACTTGAGATCAGGGCCTGGATTCTACACGGTAATAACTATTATCATCTTCGACGTGTTTCCGTATTGTCAACGTTTTGGGCAGTAATAGATAATGTTTTTTTTTCCAGAATGTGTTATTAATTACGACGAATTTACTAACATTTTTATAAAAGAATGGTAAATAATAGGGGTAGCCCCATACAAGAAACGTTTTTTTCATTTTTTTTAACTTTGTTGCATTGTAAAAACGGCATAACATACAAGCGTAATATTTTCTATGAATATAGTGTAAACTCTGGAAAAAAACAACATTTACTTAAAGATGGTCAAGTGCGAGTTGGGCTCGCGAAGATTCTATTTTAAATCGATAAAATTCGAGTCTCTCGCACTTGACCGGTTTTTGTTAATCCCTTTTCTAAAGCGGAAACATTGCATTTTTTTCTATAATTGCATGTGGGTAATGCCCCAGGAACCAAATAAAACAAAAACAAAATTACAATCCAACATGCCTTAGTGATTAAAAGGCGAACTGAAAGCATTTGCATACCGCCGATACAAGCCGATACGCGGCATTGTGCGACCGCTTTGAGACGCCAAAGCCGTTCCGCGCGACGGGCCACAATCGCGCGATTAACTGTCGCAACAAAAACGCACAAAGAGCTCGCGAGCGACTCGTGTGGACGCCTAATCGGATGAGCGCGGAAAACTGCCGCTGTTGTGTACCCCGCGGCTCGCCCAAGGACGCGCCGCGACTGGATGCCGCGCTCGGATTAAAAATATGCCGCGGTTATTTACGAGAACGCCGATGTCATCAAGACGATTCATACTTACTAAAGCTATACGTTTGTTTCCCCTAGGACCCCCTTTTCCATTTTTTTTTTGTTAAGTTATGATTGTAAGTTGGGAGCTACGTTGTAAGCTCTATTGGAACTTGTTTACCAACTAAAAATCTGCCTCCTAAAATAAGGAATCATATAGTTTAAGCTCTTGATCTTAATGTTGAGCACCTCAACTGTAAGGCAAAACACAGCGGGTAATGCAACATCAAAGCGGGCAAGATTTAAGAGAATCGATCGCATTGTCACACCACTGTTGTTGTGTCTACCGTGTGTTACTGTGTTCTTTGCAGAACAGGGGACTCATCCACTATCGCACAGTTATGATGAACGATGAGAAGGTGGCTGGTATAGTCAGCGTAATAAGTGGATAATTACTTTTGTCCACCGCCGCTACAGTAAACTCACTAGACAGTGTAGTATTGCAGTTCTAAAGTAACGAATAATGATGGTTCAAGATGGTGATTAGACATCGAGGAGCTGTTCCGCAGGCGCTGGGCTCGCGGTAGGTGCAGTGGCTCGGCTGGCAGCGGGGCTCTTCCAGGCCGCTATACGGAGTCTTAGCACGCAACAGCGGCGCCCCACAAAGTGACCAGCACGGCTCCTGGGCCCGAATGGGACGCTTCTGAATAAAAAGGTATTAGGGCCCAGTTAGGGACGAGTTAAACCTAGCTTAGCGCGGCCCGCGTCGCGTCGCTGCACTAGTGCCGGCCCCCGACTCCTCACATTATTCTGCTATTAAATGAAAGCCTTTAATATGTAACTAAATTTAGTGGTAACATTTGTGATAATTATAGAATAATACAAAATGCAATAGTATGTTACAAATTGCAATATTAAATGTAACCTTAACATATATAATCTTTGTTAATTAAGATTAGATGTTAAGATAACCAAAACTTGTCTTTGAAGAAAATAAACAGCTGAAATTTAATTTAATTTTTATATTTTTTTATCGATAAGGTACTTTTTGTGTTCTATTTAAGAAATTTTATAACGGTGCTTGAATAGATGTTGAATGAGAATTATAGACAAAAAATCGGTCAAGTGCAAGTGCGAACTCGAGCCCCGAGGGTTCTGCACCTAAGTCTTATTTGTATGGAAGTCCTGCTGCTGCTCGCTGTCACTGCTTCTGCGCTGTAGAACCCGCCATAATACGGGACATAATAGGCAACATTATTACAAGTTTTACCCTATTACAGCTTTAATACTTATTACAAAAAAATATGTTTAAGACCAATTCTTTTGGGGGTATAAGGTTCCATTTTTCAGTATTTGGTACGGAACCTTAAAAACAATATATGTTTTGTAAAACACGTAGCACTTCACCAAAACAAACATCCGCATTTCGTCCATGATCCGCTGATGACGTTATAAATCATCAAGCGTATGTTAATTGATGGTCGCCGCCAAGCTTAGAACTGCAGCAATGTCGGGAAACAAACGCGCGACCTCATCATAATTGCACAGTTTACGACGATGCTCCTTCGCTGTGGCGTGATTGCTTTTGTTCTAAGATCTTCGCCAGCTTGTTGATAAAACGATGTGACCCATTAACTTCCTCAGTAATATGTAATACGAATCGTGCTCTATCATGTTGAGCAAAAGTTAAAGAAAGGTTTTATTTTCTGAACCTTCTCCGAGATATGTTTTATCTCGTGATCGCTTTAATACCAGCACTTCATCACTTATCAATAACTTTTACCTCCAGCATCGCCAAAACGCTAAAGTGGCAAATAAATAAAATTTAGTAAAGCATATTATTCCAACAAGGAAGAAACGAAAACATAAAGTCAGAGGCAAACGTCCCCGCGGCGAGTGCGTCGGGTTTCCGCGAGAAGAATGCGCGACATAAATAATATCGGTAAATAAGAGTAAAATATTGGACGGCGAAGGCGCGAAACTGATCCGCGCGCTTCCGGCCGCGCCGGATATCGGCTAGTGCTGCGCCGCGCGCGCCGCCCGCGCACAATGCGCCTCTTTGTTGCTCGCGCCGCGGCCGCTGCCGCGACACGGCTGCGACACATCTAATACGCTTCTCATTTGCTATTTAAAACGAAACACATCAGAGCATGTGGAAAACTCTGCAAACAAAACTCGACTCTGTTATCCTAAACTGATGTCCCGGTAAATGTAAATTAATAATTAAGGATAATGCTATCATCATCATCAACATTTGCCTATTCGCCCTAGTTATTTAATGTGCAATAGGTATATGTAAGATTCCATTAGGAACGTTTATAATGCTAATATAACCAGCGGCTGTTGCTCGTCCTATTCATAACCACTTATTTTTATAATTCCAATCAGCTGGTTTAAGTTGTAATCATAAAAATATTGAATGCCTGAAGAGTTCGCAAATCGTACCTATTTAAAGGCAAGTTAGCATTATTCACGACGAAATGGAGCTTCGCAACATCGTAAAAACAATTTTCTTGGCAGAGGAAACATAACGGGTTTTTTGTCCGCCCGACAGAGCCGCGCTCACCCCTCTCTGTTTCGGCCATATTGATTTCTTTCATTTTCTTTTTCTGCCCACAACCAAGCATTTTTATTCCTATTTGTCCGCCGTTCACAAAGCGGTCTATCCAAATTTCATTTGGATAAAACTCCTCCGTGAGCGGTTTATGTGCCAAACTCTGATGAGAGCGAGCGAGATTTTTATTTAAACCGTTTCTACAAATTGAAATGTTGGAGCCGTAACTTTCTGGCTGAATGGCGAAAGTCATTTACACTTAAAACAAAACGGCATTATCTATGCCCCATTCGCCGACCGGAACCGCAGGGGAGCGCGCAAGATTTGAAATTGGAACCAAATAGGCGTTAAATGGCGGCGTGCGCTGTCATAACGTCATTTGGCGTTCATCAGCGAAACAGCATCGCCGGGCGGTGCAGGTTTTATTAGCGTAAGGAATGGCGCGCACAGTGGCCCGGAAATTGAGATTTGCATGAGAAATACGCCGGACGGTGATTGCATTTTGTTCTGCAGCGCGCCTAACGCGACGGCTACCCGGCTGGCGGCAGCCGGCGGTGCAGGTGGCGAGCTTCATTACGAGATATTAGGTTAGACATTCGTAGTTAAAGCAGCCGAATTTAGTTTGAGCAACGTCACAAACATTTCATGTAATTAGTAATGGGCTGGATATCACAGCGTTATAACCAGTCTAAATCACCTTTTTTTTTACTTTTCACAAAATATGACGTAGCGACCTATACCTATCATTTAACCTACGCATAATAAAGTCACAACGAGTGAGGTGTACCTATCGCCAATATTTGATACAACATAAATCTGGATTTTTGGCTAAAAGGGACCTTACTTTTCTCACGGGCAAATCATAAAATGTCAATTTGTGGATGTTTTTGTTAATGTAATGCTTTTTCACTAGTAGCCTGGAATAATTTATTACAAAAAAATGTGCGACGTAAAATTTGACGCAGTTGTAATCAGACAATCAGCCTCCGAGCCCGCCCGCACCAATAAACTGCGCGTCAAGCAATCAGCTGCCATGAAGCGCCGCCGCTCGCGTCTCCGCATAAAACGCGCTTTCTTCTCTTCTTTCCAATCGGATTGCAGCGCTTATTCATACGGAGGCTATTGCAATTTGGGTAAGTTTTTTGAACATGCACACGAACAACATAGCGACGGAAAACACGTTTCAGCTAGGTATGCAAAGTCGACTTTGTAGTTTCGTACAGTTTGTAGACAGTTTATGTACAAAATAGGTCCCCTTAGTTTTATAATTGCAAAAAAGAAAATGAAATTTGGTTCTTGATACAATATTTTAATAAAGGTATAGTTGTAGCAGTTGGCGTGAACGTGCTTGGTAGCTACATACGAGTAGATGAGCGGATTCAAGTATTTGAATGAAACAACTAACGGAATGAAATTTATGTCTGATATTAGTATTTACTTCATGTGAATTTATTTTATACAATAAAGGCAAAATATTTTTATCCTCAGTTTCTACCGCTTATTCATAAATAAATAGACATACTAAGAATACACATTAAGGTATTTTTAAACACGTGGTGGACGTTACACTACCTACATCAACAAGAGCCTTGCTCGTAAACGCGCTCGAGGTGGCGCCCCGCCGTGGGGCCGGACACATGACTTTGTTATTTGTAAGTTTTTGTACTAGCGCTCTATCGAAATGATCAAGTAGAGCTAATTATTAAGCTAAACGATCTTCGAACTTATGTATTTAATGATTTTAAGAGGCTAAGAGCTCTATCCGACTATACTTTTATCGATGTAGTAAGTTAAAAAATATACCCTAGCTTAAAAGGTACCCTCTTTCATTGTGTGTGTGCGGTGCAAATATTTATACTTACGTCAACCAAATAAACTGTGTGATACACGCAGGCTCAGACGGGTCCGTCGCGCGTGGTAGAACTACTACAGGGGTTTCTAGTTTGAGTCAGAACTCTTAATAGGCACGTTGAAAGTGCTACGGGTTATCACATAACACTAACTATAAAAAAAAACCTCCCAAATACCAAGACGAAGTAGTCTCGATATTTTTGCGTTCTTTATGTGTTTTGAATTACTTATAACTACTTATATAGAAATCTCGTGTTGTCAGTTGTCACAGCTCAGTTGGTAAGATTTTCTTTATACGGTCTATCGTTTTGACGCTTTGCTAAAGAGTAGCTGATTAGACCCGTCAGTCAACATCCTGATTTGTCAGGTACATATGACTACAAGTACCTACGTAATTGTTTGTTAAAGAATATCGCTGTTAAGGTAAGTATGCTGCAACAGTAGCTACGGGAGTGCGTGCAGGTTCTCGCCGCCCCGGCCTGGCAGCACGGCGCCCCGCGCCCCGCGCCCCGCGCCCGCCCCGCAGACGCCCGCAGGTATTCCATTTTGAACAAATGTGATTGCCGCCGCCGCCGCCCTCAACCAAACACCTGTATCGCCGTAACGTTGTATATTATTTTATAAATTCAATTTTGTAGAATGGATATGGGTTTGATACGCGCATAAATGTAAAATAGGTATTCTGTGCTATGAGATTTAGTACATAAAGTGAAGGAGCCGTTGATAAGTCGACAAAGTATTCAAAATGTTGGTTTTTGGGATATTTATTTATTTATTGATTTAATTAAAATTACAAAGGTAGGCTAACAGTTTTAAACCAAAGCGCCTAGTTCGTTAATTATAAAAAGTTAAAATAAAAATAACCTTATTTTAGACAAGAGTATCCCCCGTCCATCAGCGAACAGTTCAGCATCTTGTACCTCAGACAGAAAATCATTAAGTGATCATACCACCACTTACCAAGGCATGGCAGATATCAGGCAAAGTGTTCGTGCTTTTAAGTTTTTAGCAACATGGTTTGACGTGACATGTTCATTGGAATACAAAAGTAGCTGTACGTGCACATTACTACTTTGTTGCAGTAACGTATTAAAGAAGAGTAGTTTGAAGTTAGAGTATCAATAGCTGCAACAAGCAACTAACATGGACAGCTACTTCTGATGGCGACCGTATACTAACTGTCTCACGTTAAATTTTGGCCCCGTTTAACAACAGCCACACAGGCTAAGTGCTGATTCAGTGACGACATCGTATGCTCCACAATAATGCAACTAAAAATATCTGAAAAGATTGGAGTACGTGAAACATATACATACCTACCTACATAATTATAATATACTTTGCATCCCGGAGAATTGAAGCTTTCTCGATTCCTACGTGATAATATAATTAAATAAATAAATATCAGAGAACAACCTCACGCAATTTTACTTAGTCCCAAACTAAGGTCTAGGCTTGTACTATATGGGTACTAGACAACGATAAACATACTTAGATAGAGAAATATATACTTAAATATATTATTATATAGAAAACATCCAAGATCTAGGAACAAATATTCGCGCTCATCACACAAATATCTGCGCTTACCGGGATTTGAACCCAGGACCGCTGGCTTCGTAGGCAGGGTCACTCCCAACTAGGCCAACGTGTCGTCAATTGTAAAGTTATTTATTATCATGACGTTCAACCACCAGTCATCGAAATCAATTCGTTAAAGTTACAAGTCCCTTAATTACGGCTAACGCTATCAAACCGATCTCATCTGAGATTAGACCACAAAAATAACCGCCACCATTGTGTCAACCCAACAGCTCCACCGGCGCGACTCACGCGAGCCCATTATCCAGAATTAAAAAAGCAATTGATGGTTAATGGAATTAAAAAGTTGTGTATCGACAAATTGCGGGCAAACATCTCCTAATGACACTCGGCCGAGTCAACAGGCTGCAGAAAGAAATTAAGGAAAGAGAACAGTTAAGCGCGAGCTGTACTTACGAGAAAGGTTCGGAGAAAAGCATGACCAGAGATATTTACAAGGAATAAAGTATCAACGGGCAGCACTTTTTGGGAGCTTCAGGTAGCTGCTAATGATGTTTACTGGTTAACCAGAGAGCAGCATTCACCAGCGACCAGTGCGGCAGATATCATCATCCGCAGAAGACTACTCTTTGTATCCTGGGGTCCTCAGTCCTTTCAGCGTGTTATGCGCCAGGCAGACCTCGTTTGGAGAACGTCGTCTTTTTTCGTACTACCCACTTAACTCTGGCTGAAATTGCAATTAGGTATGTAATATTTTTTGGAACAGGGGTCTGATACACCGGCTTTCACGTCAACCGTCTTCACATTGGTCTGAGATCGTTCCTCTGTGCTAAGCGTGACATATTGCGTAACTATTGTCACATTTAGCACTTTTCATTCGTGATAATTTTTCGAGGTCCCCAAAATGTCGAGATGTCCCTTAACATGAATTGGTACATAAAAGTTATAGTAATGTATGCGTGTAAGTGAAAGTACACCATGCCCGGGTTCCACGCGCTGCGGAGCCCTGGCCGCCGCGGGCATATCGCACACAGCGGCAAATTAGTTTGTGTCGCGGCTTGAAACCTTCGGCGCACCCGCGGCGGCTGCAACTTATATTATAGCCATTATAGGTGATCGGAGCTTTCTATTTACCTTCATTCTCTGATTCTATCAGTTTCTTATTTCGGAAAGGCTATGAGGTGTTAAGGCGTAACCACCAATTGTTAGAAGTGTCATACATATAGTTACGGTTAAGTTTGGGTCTCTTCACGGCGACGTTTTGCAGCAATGTGCAGGGCAGGTCGTCGCTGGTCTACCGCGCGGCACTAGTGCACGCCCAGACTGCTGATTTAATGTATGTTGTATGTGTGTAAGATACTTTACTGTGCAAACAGAGAAATAGACGGAAACACAAAGGCGAACTTTTGACATAATATTTGAAAAACTCAAACTGCCAAACGTACAACAGTAAAAGGGACTAGATAGGGTGTAGATAGTTCATAAGTATGTTAATATGAAATAACCAATTTAAATTAAGACAAGTAAATACATAAGTAGGTACGCGCGTGCACTGCAAGGAATTAAATGCATTATAATAACAATAGCGATGTCGTATCTACGTTTTTGTGTAGTTAGATAAACATTTATACTTGAAGAAAAGTTGTACAGAAACAATAATACCTATTTAACCACGGATTCCATTGAGACACTATTCTAGTGAAACTATTGTGGTTTTGTCGTGTATGTTGTCATGTTACTGAGCAGAATAGCGCCCCTAAACAGAAGTGTGGTCGGGCGCCCCCGCCCGCGCTGCATGTTGATTGCTAAATAAATGTTTAGGTGTCAAAGCGAAAGCTTATAAAATCCAGTTTAATGATTGCAAGCAGGTCTGCTTGTGCGCGGAGACCCGCCCGCCGCCGCCGCCGCCGCCGCGACGAGGCGTATAATTCGACCCTCTGTTTGCGCGCGGGATCGCGATAAATAAATACTTAGCGGCTTAATCCATTTGCGCCCTAATTCGCGGGGACGGACGCGCGGGCCTTCTTGATACTTGCTCGTTTAATTAACACCTTTAATACCAAAATCAGATTCATTTTAAATAGAGCATGACCTTTATATCGCATGGTCCTTGAAAGTGATGCACCGACGTGGTGGAAGTGGAGCGCTCGATTTGGCATGAGTTCTCGGGAAGACTGTATCATCAGTTCTTGCTTATGTTGAAGGCAAACAGGTAAACAGGATACGTAAATGGGTAGTCCTGTGTGTCTTACCTGCTAAAGCTACTTAAGAAGCCCGGGTGCTATTGAATAGTAAGGGATTCTCTTTATTCTTCGCAATTTAAATGTTAAGACTGAGGATGCATTATCCTAGCCTGAGAGCTAGAATGCCTCTATTTTGGTAATTTCTATACCAAAATACAACAGTTCCAGCACTACAGCTTAGCGACAGGACTACGTATGAACAAAATCCATACTCGTATACGCGCAAAAATAAAAAAATGTGTTTTCGTTTATTTAAATAAAAACACTCTTTACTTTATGTTTAGTTAAGAATAGATTAGCTTATAGTACTATAAAGTCTCTAATTTAAAAAAAGCGCATTTTTTATTGCGAGTTTCAAAACTGTTTTGTCCTCTTCGACTTTTGTCCACCAAATTAAACGCAGAAAATTAAGATAACAGCGAACAAAACGCCCGTGACAGTGTCCTGAGCACCGGCCGCGGCGGCGGCTCGCGGGGCTCGCGGGGAGGCGCTCCGGGCGTGAGCTCTAACAAGGAAAGCGTTATTTTAAACACATACTAATACTTTTACCAAATAACATTTAAATTATCTAATTTTTATAAAAGACATTTAATATTTAAAGTGTTAAAAAGTAAGTATCTTAAATGCAAAGATCTTCACACGCGATACGAGTTTAACACCAAAAGGTAAATTTAAACCCCGACGCCCTCTAACTTCAATTCACTTTTTAAAATAAGAAAATTTGCCGAACTGCTTTCTCAAGAATAAGAAGTAATAAGCAGTTCTCTTTCGCGCCAAAATTGTCCGCTATAACAGCAGCGCGAGATAGCGCGCGCCATAAAAAGAGATAAACGACTACGCTCTATTATTTTTGCTCCTTAACAAAGGCAATGTGTGCATGCCTTTGTCTCGCTTGCTCCTTTTCAACCAACGCTACGCTGTCTCTGTCTCGGGCGAAAAACAAAAATGTGTCGCCCCCACCCGCTAATGCCCGCAAGGTGAAGGAACGCTCTGCCTCCTCTCCTGTGTAACTGACTCGGGACGTGCCCGTGATGCGTGCCAATTAGCGATTTAATAAACTCGCACACTCGAGTGAGGAGCGATATTAATATTTTAATATTACCTCGTGAAATTAGATCATAAAGTTACAATACTTGACATAAAATTGGTTAAGAGGTTAGGTGTTTTAGTGTGCGTGCAAGCGCGGAGCGCCGACAATGTGCGCGCGGTTCTGGAAGGCGGTACGTGCGCGGGCTGGCGAGTGACTTGCGACTTTTCCTCTAATGCGGGAAGAATGGCGCGACAATGGCGGCGCGGGAAGGCGCCGTTATCAGCGGCCGCATTATGGCGCTTATCGCGGTTCCGTCGAAGCACTTCGCCCTTTTTCTTTCACGGCGTCTGGGCGCAGGTGCAGGTAGCTGGGTACGTGTTTGTTTCCTTCAGCCAGCTTTTTCTGTCATAAATTATGCTTACTTAGTGTTTTAATTTTATGCAGGATGCCCGATCTTAGTGGCACTTTCAATAAACTTTCACGATTCCACGTTGGGCGCCACTTTTAATCTTTGATAAGAGAGAATAATTTTAGTGGTGGTAGGACCCTGTGCAGGGTCCGTCCGGATAGCTACCACCATCTTATCCATTAACCTGCCGCCAAGAAACAATGACCGGCTTTTTCAATCTCGGTTTTTGCTTTTCTGTTAAATTTTGTTTTCTTTTTTAACACAGTTGCTCAAAAAGTGGTACTTTTCGTAGCTGTATATCGTGCGGAAAGTTGGATATTTCGCACTAGTGTGTTTTACTTTTCCAATTTTATTAAATATAATTTTGTTTAAACTTCCAAGCCAAGCAAAACCAAAGTGTTTGCATGTTAAACCACTTTTTGATTAAGCCATTTAGCATTGAAAATATACATAGGTAATGTAATTTAAATATTTAAATTATATAAATACATACATACATAAAATGTATCTGTAAATGTAATTAGTAATACGAATGGTTGGATAGTTGAGTACTAGTATTAAGGCGGATTCACATTACACCATGCCGAAGCCGCGCCCAGCCCAGCACGGTTTAATGTGAATCCACCTTTATGCATTACCGCTGGTTAATAGAGGATTATACTTTTTGATTTTTAAATATGGGTGATTAAATTACTATGTGACGTATTTTTTTATTTGGCTGAATGGTCACAACCGTCGCCATTTTATAATGTGTCAGTTAAAAGTAAAATTGCCTCTTGTTATAGTTTTATTAACTGATTTATTTTTGTTTCATTGATATTTTTTCGCAAATGTATTAAAAAACGACGTTTGATACACGTAGGGAACTATAATTTGAACTCGACCCGAGTCTTGTCCTCACACCTCGGGACTCGTGGGACTCGTGTAAAATGGCATGCTTTCCGCACTTGCATCAAAATGTACTATTACAGCTTAGTTATGTACATCAGGGCTGAGATTGTACACGGTAAAACGTTGTTATTTTTGTCGTATTTACGTGTTGTCAACGTTTTGGTATATAGCTCTTATTCGCTTGACAGTAATGGCGGCCGAGTCACAAACAATACGACAACACGTCAAAAGCAATATTGTTTTATCCTGTAGAATGAGAGGCCCCAATCACTGTTATTTGGAGTAAAAAGAAATAGATCACTTAAAATTACCATTTTTAAGTTGGAATTATGTCCATTACCTATAAAATAAAGTGCCAATTTAAATAAGCAGTGAATGCAGTTTTATATGAAACCGTTATTTAGAGCCATAGGTACTGTTCTCACGGTTAAATTTCAAATGGACTGAATCTGATAAAAACTGATTCACTAAACATCCCATTCCCAAAATACACTAAATCTCTTTCGACTTATATCAAATTTAACCATCTTATAATGGTTCATGGTTCCATTGTAGACTTTATTCAGGTTGGACCTTTTTTTTTGTTGATGTATTTCAAGTTGTTATTTTTACGATATCGATTTGTCCCTGTCTTTTAGCCCATGTGATAGTGAATAGTGATTTTATCTTTTCAATGTGGAAGATTTCATTGCAATTGTCAGGGTTTCGATAAATCATGCTTAGCAGCAGCGTAGCACGGGACCGCTACGGCGTAGCGCTCACGTAGCACCTTGTACTACTTATTACCACTATTCTCTCGAAAAAAAATATTTCCGAAGAATGTTATGTAATTATGGAAGCTAAGGTAAGATATATTTAATATATGCCCATTAATGTGCCCGCGTAAGTGTGTGTATGCGTATGACGCGGATTAACAATTTATACCTATTAATGTTAGCCCCATTGAAATACGACTATTTAATTTATGCGCCTTAATATAAAGATGAAAAAATTAAAAATATTTTATTTCCATAAACTTAAGTCTACATGACTACAACAGTTGGAACTTCCTAGCAGGTACAAAATAACCTGTGTCAGGAACCCCGCTCTTCCATTGCTACCAGTCTCATCCGGAAACCATTTATAGAAAGGTAAGTATCTATTTTATTTTATTTTTACTTATAAGTGCGCGCGCGTGTGTGCGTGTGTGTGTGTGTGTGTCTGTATATGTGTGTGTGTGTGTGAGTTTATTTAATTACATTTACTATAAACTTTATTTCATTTACCTTACTCAATATTTAGCTCGGTACAGTAAAATCTCAGTCTCTTCGTAACTGAGTGGTTTTAGCCATTCAGTTAGTGCCGCCTTACATCTATGAAGTTGTAGTTGATAAGTATGAATCTTACTATTTACATTATTGTATACATATGCAGACTGCGCTGCGTATTGCCTTCTTGCAAACATTGATTTACAAGTGGCTACAGGGGCCACGTTATTTTTGCGTCTACGGGTTTCAAACATAGGATTATATACTAGTGCTTTATGAAGCCTAAGTGTTGTACACAAAACATACAGTTTCCTCATGGATAATTGGTCGCTAATTTGATATAGTTCGTTTGTTTGGAACCTGTATGGTTTTGAGTTAATCACATTTAGCAGGCAACGTTGCCCTCTCTCAGCATCCAAAAATTTTGTTTTTTAACAGTTACACAGTAACTCATTATTGGTTGTGCTAGAGCAGTGTATAGTTGGTTTAACAATTTATTAGTAGTAACATGTCTAAGTATTTTAAAAATCCAGTTTAGTTTTCTTATTCTATTGTAAAGTTTTCAAGCTGCATGTTCGAGCTCGCTACAGTTACAGTGAAAATGGTCATGGGTGTTACAAGTGTGTGTTTTTAATGTTAGGTCACTATCAGGTTGCGTGCTTTCGTATTTAGTAAAGCATATATAGTCGGTCTCTCTGACATGAAGCGTAAGCAGGTTGCTTCTTAACCCTGTGGATACTTTGTCGAGGCTGCACTCCTGAACACTGACTCCCAAGACTCCCCGTCAGACTATGGCAGTGTCATCAACATACGAAACAATATAGATTCGTCAGGTCATTAATATATATTCAAAACAAAGTGGGTCCTAAAACGCTCCCCTGGGGGACCCCAAAATTTATGTTATTTTCGTTACTTGTGTTAATTTTAACTTTCTGTGTTCGGCCCTGCAGATAGTCAGACATTATATGTACCTAGTACTTCCAAGATTACAAAATGGTATGTCTTATTAACGGAATTGTTTTCTTTCCGCAGTAGGTACCGTATTCAAAAGTTGCCTTAAATAATGTTTCTTAGTAAAACACAAAAGCAGCTAAAATTCAAAAATTATAACATGAAAGTTGGATAGATCGAAGTTCAAAGCCCCCAATAAGCGGCATTCAGCCGAGCGAGTACTGAAGCGCGTCGTAAACAAGGTGCCGGCCGCGCCGTGAATGAGCTAATTAAGCCGAAAAGAAAACGCCGAGGAAAGCTGAGAAAACTCGGAGAAAACAAGAAATTTCCCGAAGAGGCGCAGGGACGGACTCGCGGACGTGTATTTATATATATATATATTAAAAAGGCAAAATGTTAGCAATATCCACACGTAATGTCAGCCTATATACATAAATACATGTCTGGATTAGGTTAACAAATAATACTAATTAAATCGAGGCTATGATCGATAACAACCCTTTTCTATATTTTTGGCAATATCCGCGGGAGTGACAGATTTATTATTAATGTAATGTATTTTTTTTGGTCTTACACTCATTTTCTAGCTATCTCAGACACATTTATACATAATGTACATTATTGTAGGTATTAACACGTGAGATTTGAAGAAAAATATACATAATAAATAAATAAATAAATAAATATGAAGTCGTGTCGCTCGTGAGCGCCACGACGCTCCCGGCGGCGCGCGTGTGGGCAGCGGACCCGGACTTACATCAAATAAAATTAACAGCGATCATGAATAATGACATCTCAAATTGGTTCGCTATCAAAAATATTCTAAACACTTGTAGGCGAAACTACTTACTTTTGGGTATACGTAAAATATGGAGAGCAAATGAAGGATCACGGGAAATGCATTATATTAGAAGGTACTAACACAAATTAATAACACAAAGTAATTACTGGCTTCATAGTAGGTACTCATGACAATTACATAATAAAGGAATAGACAACTAGAGACTGGGGAAGTCAGGAAGGCTGGCTCGAGCTAACTTAAATTGGAGTGATTTTGTAAAGTTTACCTTACGTGTAAGTCAATAACTACAAGTACAAAATAATTATTTACCCAATAAATATTCCAGATTCAGCCAAAAAAAAAACATTTTACTAAATAGCATTTCGGTACATAGGTCGCGAAAAAAATCGTTTTCACTAGAAATAACTCTACAACATAATACTAATTAGTCTTTCGGTATTTAATATATTTATTTAATTAAATCGGGCCCCCCGGGAGTGGAAGTGCGGCCCGGCGCGCGTCCGCGGCTGAATGGCCGCTAACAAACTCTTTCACAAAACACAATAATTACTTTAGCGGATAAAAACGCTTTCTTCGCGACGAGCCCCTCGTTCACCTCCTCTTGTGCCGACAAAGCCCGCTTTGTATGAGCGCTGATTTACCGATATTTATAACTAAATGTGATTTTGTTTTTATACTGAGTGGGCCGGGCGTAGACTGTTTCAATCAGTTTTGTTTTGCTGAAACGATTTTTAAGGAAATCGCTAAATTTAATTTGAGGCAGCATAGTTACATCCTAGTATTATCATCTGTCTTCTTCATATTATAACAAATGATTGTCAGCGTGCCCGAAGACTGATTCGTGCTATTGGATCATGGATGCACTCCTGTACCGTTATCCCTTCACCTACGAGTACTGTCCGGATAGTTAGAACATCGCCTGGTGCCGAAGTCAAAGGCACACGGGATTTTTTTTATGGCATTTTGGCTACCGTGGGCCTAACACATGGCGCCAATTTTGACGGACCGTAATTTACGCACCGTTAAGCTCCGGTGTGGTCGCTCCCATATTTGTTATAGTCAACAGTTGTATAATACAGGACCGGACTATGTACAGATATCCTACTCACGGCAACAAATGGATTGATGATTTGAATGAATATGTGTTTAGCGCGCAATATGATTTATGCAGAATGCCTTAACGAACAGTAGTTGCTGTAGCATCTCCACTAATCACCCCCCCCCCCCCCCCAGGGCCCGCGCCGCCCCGCACGGCGCGTAACTCAGCGATAAGCGCGGTTTATTGAAAAAGTTGCGCGCGATTAGCTTCAAGTTGCATCGTTATTTAGCGTCTCGCGGTCGCGGCACCCCGCGCGCGCCGCACTGGATGCGCTTGCTTGATTTAAACTTTTTCGTTGAAGAATAGGCAAGAGCGTGATCTCCATTTATCCGGTGGTAGGACTACAGGAAGAGAGTTTCACTTATTAACTAAGAACTAGTAGAATGTCAACTGCATAATTTAAAAGATGCATGATTTAATGGAAGCCGGGGAAGACCTTGTGTAGGGTTCCGACGCCATTATTACAAACACAAAAACTAGGCACCTCGAAAAACAACAAGTACGCACGCATTATCTATTTAAACTTCGACGTAGGTTCTCAAAACTCCGACGTTTGTGAACCGATTTTTTTTTTCGATTTCTTATTTCAGATTGGTAAAATGAAGTACTGATGAGTGATGATGGAATCTGTGACGGAACTCAAAAATTATAGGCCCGCTTATAGTAATTTTGATATTGTCTTATGATTTACATATAATTTATTCTACATATATAATAAATAAATAAATAAATCACTGGACAATGTCACACAAATTGAACTAGTCCCAAACTAAGCTCTAGGTTTGTACTATGGGTACTAGACAACGATAAACTTACTTACATAGAGAAATATATACTTAAATACATAGAAAACATCCAAGACTCAGGAAAAAATACTCGTGCTCATCACACAAATATTTGCCCTTACCAGCATTTGAACCCAGGACCCCTAGCTTCGAAGGCAGTCCCTACCAACTAGGCTAGCGTGTTGTCGTATAATATATTTGTTTATTTAAACATTTCATTTTTATTAGTAGTTATTAAGAGGCCGTATGCGATTTTTTGCCGGTGTTGCTTCTTTTCATGATTTTGTAGTTGAAATACTGCTTTTCTATAAGTTTTAATGTACATCATGAAATATCATTTCAGTTATGATCGAATAAATGAGTTACGAACGAATGATTTTTTATTTTTGTCGAGTACCTAGTTATTATAATGCGAGATTTAGGTTGTTTTAAAACATTATATATTGCTATTTGTTTTTAAATTTTAGGATGTTTTTTAAAGTAATGGATTGATTTTGAACTGAAGTTTATTACTGTTGTTTTAATTTTATGAACGAGAGTTTTAAGCAGCCGATGTGCCTCGGGCGGGGCACATCCAGCGCCGTAGCGCGGCGGCGCGAGTGCTTGAGCCTAGTTTACACGGCGTCGTCAGCTAATGAATTAAGCCGAGTTTACACGAGACTCGACGAGCAGCCGCGACTAATGTGTTGCCGCAATTATCAAGTTTTGTAGCGCGCACTTTAATTAACTCGGGATTACGTTTCGTGCGGTGATATATCATGTCAGTTTCGTGTGATTTACAATTATAGGCAGATAAAAGTACTAAGTACCTATTTATTAACCGTGTTTCCAAGAGTTTCAGTGCGCTAGGGAAAACCCGATGTCTAATCCGGGGATGGGGTAAGTTGATTAAATTAATACGATAAAGAGTTTATTCGTAATGCTTTCCATCTTGCTCCTATAAACCGTCTTCTAGATAAACATATAAGATACCGGTCATCCCGGAAAATGTGATAATTTCTACGAGGAAACAACAATATACGAGTTCATCGCCGTCGTTGCGCACAAAAGTTAGTTAAGTATAAATAGGCACATAATATTCTTATCCTTACGCATCCCTAAGTACATTAGCCAAGTTTACATTCCGCGTCGGCCAGCCGAGCAGCGCCGGTGTCTTGTAACCGCGGGCGAAGTTCGCGCAAACGAACCGCATTGAGGGCCCATTTGAATTTTATATTTTTATTTAAGTTCGTCTGAGCCATTAGGTACTGACCGCTGTCTTTGCGGGAGGATTGGCTTGGTATGACGTCGTATGTTCTGTTAGATAGAGTGACTTGTTAGGATTTTACCAGAAAATATTTACTGAATAAATGTAGGTAGGTACTCCGCAATGGAGCTAAAAGGGCCCAGTACAAAGGAGAGCTCTTATTGATTGGCTCCATCGACACCGCGTGCGCCTGCAAATAGCAGCTCGGCGTGCCTACCCGGCGCGCAACCACCATGACCACCTGCCTCTGTTTCCCGTGCGCACGAAAGCATCGTTCCGTCTAGTTAGCGAATTTACATAATATACGAGTATTGGTTATTTATCAGTCCCGTAAACGCAAAGCTTTAAAAATATTGCACTTCATTATGACTTATGAGAAAGTTCAATTTTCTGTTTCGTAAATTAGTCATACAATTTATATTACAATTTTTTTTAACAAGGTGCAATCATTTTAAAATTCTACCTTATGCAGGCTCAAGTTGTGCGCTAAGAGACGAGAGTGAGTTTATGTCTAATATACAGAGTGTTTTTTTTAAATGGGACAGTATGGGGAAATCCGAATCTAAAGGAGATAGAGGAAAAGTGTCCAAGGAGACATTAGGTGTTTTTTTATGTAAACAAATTTGGCTCATTAAAATTTTTGGTCAAGCGTGAGTTGTTCTTAAAAAATTATAAAGTTGGTAATTTTTTTTTTTGACGCGGGTCGACTCTGTTTCATGTAAGGATTATTTCATTGTATGGAAAGAAAAAAATCTGAACAGCAGAAGTTGGTCAAATTTAATGAAAACTAATCTGCATACAATTGCAGTATTCGCCTTTTAATATTGTTACAAGTGCCTAGGCGTGTAAAAAATTTAATGAAAACTAATCTTCATACAGTTGGTTTATTACTTGAGTAAATGTTCGATGTGGCCGCCGTCTTGTCTTATGCAGGTACGAGCACGCTTCAAGACACTTCTAGTTGCATTTAACAGAGACTTATGGTGAATTGTGTTTAAAGTGTTGTAAACAGCATCTTTTAATTCTTGTACGGAGTTGTATCGGGATTCATAAATTCGACCCTTAAGGTAACCCCATAAGAAAAAATCTAATGGCGTTAAGTCGGGCGATCGTGGGGGCCACTTTATCGGCCCATATGTACCCATCCAACGGTTTGGAAACTGCTCGTCCAAACACAGTTTACTTGCCCTACTGTTGTGGGCTGGTGCACCATCTTGTTGGTAGATTATCTTACCAAAGTTCCTTAAGCTAATAGTCTCATCTACTAAATCTGCAGCCATGTTCAAGATTTCCTGATATTTTTCACTATTTAGCGTTCCTTGGTAAATTTTGATAGCAAAAATTCTGTTATGTAATATCGCACACCAACAATTAAAAGAAAATCGGATTTGGTTGTGGGTTTCTGTAGTTCTTAGCGGATTTATTTTTGACCAGTAATGGTTATTTCTCCTGTTGTACATGCCATTGTTCGAAAAGTTGCATTCATCAGTCCAAATAATAAAATTAGGAAAACATCTATTTCTAATAGTCTGAGCCAATTACAGAAATGTAACCTGCGGTCTTTATCTCCAGGTAGTAACGCTTGTACAAGTCGACCTTCTATGTAACACTTGTATTTATGAGCCTTCAATATCTTCCTTACAGTTGATTTATGAATACCGATAGTTTCAGCTGCTTCCCGTAACGAAGCTTTTGGATATGCTTCAAAATATCCCAATACGGCAATAGTTATGAACTCACTATTGACTATCGTCGGCCTTTTACGCTTAGGTTTGAAACAGCCTTCCTGTCTTAGGTTCTTTATTAAACTATCAAATATCTTGCGATTCGGTACTACACGGTCAGGATAGCGTTCTTGATACCACTTAAGTGCATTATCTCTACTGCGATAATTAACAAAATACGCCTCAATCAAATCAACTTTATGTGAATTAGTTAACGCCATGATGAATAAAATTACAAGCATGAACTGATTGGAAACAAAATCACAGCTGCAGAAATAACTTACGTTCCAAATTTGAATTCTTTGCTGCAGAAATAACTTACGTTCCAAATTTGAATTCTTTTTTTTATAATTTCAAGACTATCGCGTGCCATGATGTTTACGAAGATTAAAAAAAATTTTCTTCTCTTGAATCATCTGGAGCTCTTATCGATTATCGAAATTTAAAAATGGAATAATTTTAAATATTTTTTTACACGCCTAGGCACTTGTAACAATATTAAAAGGCGAATACTGCAATTGTATGAAGATTAGTTTTCATTAAATTTGACCAACTTCTGCTGTTCAGATTTTTTTCTTTCCATACAATGAAATAATCCTTACATGAAACAGAGTCGACCCGCGTCAAAAAAAAAAATTACCAACTTTATAATTTTTTAAGAACAACTCACGCTTGACCAAAAATTTTAATGAGCCAAATTTGTTTACATAAAAAAACACCTAATGTCTCCTTGGACACTTTTCCTCTATCTCCTTTAGATTCGGATTTCCCCATACTGTCCCATTTAAAAAAAACACTCTGTATAAGCAGCAAATATCCAGATCTGATCACCTCACCCTCGTCTATTATCGAACAAAATATTTGTAAATAATTTTGTTTCTATTAAGAAATTATGTCTCCAACACTTAGGTTTGTGTAAGGTTAATCATTTTATTATATTTTTTTAGATTTTGTTCTAACTATGTATAATTTGTAGCGGCTTTTTAACCGTACGAATAACGACTAAACCCTTTTTGGTTTACTGTGACAAGTTTCAGCTTGCCTTAAGATCGAATCAGCAGCTCGTGCAATAATTCAAAATAACCATTAGATATTAAACTGTCTCGCGCTGATGGGCAAACTTTCGCGCGGTAATTAACCCGCGCGATGGCATCATGGCGGCGAGGCGGCGCGGCGCGATCAGCGCGGAAGTGGGGCCGTCGCTGACACATTGCCGATTAGCTGTTGCGGTCATTATTTAATTCTGACCTATCTGAACCGAGTTTGGAGAAACGCCGTTCATTTTTCAAAACACTACAAAATCAAAATCTTTACCCCCTTCTTCTTCTGGAGTCGGGTAAATAGGTACCACAGTGACTTATATTTAAATGTTACTAGGTAACATAGGTAGTTTATCAACGCACATAAATATCTGTGCTCTAAAATGCGTTCAGAAACTAGAAAATTACCAGCATTATAAAAACCAATTTAGCTATGAGAACTTTCTTGTTTGTGGTAGTAAGTAAAATCTGTACTGTAATGTTATTACTGAGTTTAAATTTGGAATAGCTGTCAAAACTCAAGGGGGTCTCTATTCTAGTATCGTCGAAACGTCAATTCAGTATGTTTTTAAATATAAACCGCACATTTTATCTCGAGTGACATGAGAATAGGGACTTTATTCATTTGTAGGTATATGATTAAAAAAAACATTCGTCTTGACGGAGGATCGAATTACCGCCATTATTGTTGTCAATTTAATGTTTGTTGGATTGTTGGTATTTTGCTGTTACGAAAGTAGGATTGTTTATTTTTAAGAATGCTAAAACAATTTTTTATTGCCAAGATCAAGACGGGTTGAGACAATCCCGTGGGTACTTATTATAATATAATGTATAAAATCAGAATTTATAAGTTTACAATGTATGTGTTCAAAGTATATAAATACAAAAAATATAATATTTAAAAGAAATTCTAATCATAATTAATAAAGTACGTTTTTCATAATGGTCGAAATACCTACAATGAAAATTACTAAGTTCACAATATATGTATATGTTCGGAATATATACAAATAGAATATACCGGGTGTCGCCTGTAACAGGAGCAATAAATTGAGGGATTGTTGCCACACCACAAACGTAACAACATTTATTCTACAACTTTTGAAAATAACTTATTGTTAACTAAATATTAATGAATTTAGATTTTCTAAGCAAGCAATGTATTGCGAAAACTACGAAGTTGCTAGGCTGACAGTAGATGTCAACTAGACTATTGGATGGAGTACACTGAAAATACTATATACTTTGTTCGAAAATATCCCAAATAATAAATTACATATTTTTTTAAAGTTGTAGAACAAATGTTGTAACGTTTATAGAGTAGAAGCGATCCCTCAATTTATTACAGGCCGCCTATTACAGGCAACACCCGGTATAATGGTTGAAATAAATAACAACTAAAATGCTTAAAGTGTGTTTTCCATAACGGTCAAAATACATAAAATCAAAATGCCTAGGAGGACACATATACAGTGTCCCCTTGTTTTACAGACAGAAAATTTACAGAATTTTGTTTCACAGAAAATGTTTCATATACTATTCGGTTCTTGTATTTTTGTTTCGAATATTCTTTTTTTAAAACTATTTATTTGAAAGAAACAAATTCCACAGAAAATCAATTCAATTAATTTTATAATTTAATTTTTTCATTAAACAAACCTATCAAACAATATAATTATTTTTTAACGATACCTTCTTTTACAGAATATTTTTTCATAGACCGTATCACTTCGTAGAATTTTCATTACTTAGAAAGCTAATTTCTGCTGAAAGCTTATTGTTTCCAGATTTTTTTTAATGGTCAGAGGTCTAACCTAACCTACGTAACCCATGCTTAAGATAATCTGAAAACAATAAGGTAACAATAGTACCTACTAACTCCACCTTGCGGTAGGTACCGACACTACGTACGAGTACACTACGCAGCTGAGGTGAGACTGACCAGACCAACCCCTTTCACAGCTATCAATCATTTATCCGTGGTTCAGAACTACGGAATAACAAACTAGTGGAAGGTCCCTTGGGCTGCGTTTAAAGCAGAACCAGTGTCGCCCAACTCACACATACGCAATTCAAACGCTTGTTAAACTACTATTCAAGAGGTAATAATGGTTTCAGCTAGGATGACATAAAAGTTAAATTATTAGCAATCTATATTGAAGGCAAAGCTATGTCAATGTTATTCAAGTTCTGCTACTCGGCAAGAGATGGCACTTTTCACACTGCTACTTGTCAACAGATGAAGCTTTTACAAAGTACTTATTTACTTGATATACGGTCCACACGAAAACTGATAGAGAGGACCATTGCGTTCGTTAATTTTAGTATCGATATTCATAGTAAGTTGAAGATGATAGATGCTATCAACTTCTTCTTACGATCAATTTCCTTCGGGCAACTAAAAGTGTAACAGGGTTTCATCCTTAAGCAATAGTAGAAAAAAACAATTGATTTTTATCTGAAATAATTCTATAAAGGTAATCGTTTTTTGCTTTTGGTTAAAATAATTGTTAAATAATTACATATTATTAATAACTATTATAAATACAATAAAAATCACCTTTTTTAAATTTCTAAAAAATAATAGCCAAATATAATAATCTATTAATTTATCGATAACAATTAGACCACACCTCTATGTACCCGAGTTACGGATAGCTCGAGTAGCATGGAACATTCTAGAACATTTGTTTCAATGACGTGCAAAGTAATATAAACTATTTCGCTATACACTTAAGGCTCATTTTATTCGGCTTCAAATTAGTAAATTTACAACGAAAACATACAGTGTGTAAATGGTATACGGGCGTTTATTAAAACTGGACATAGATTATAACTCTACTAATCATTAATAGAAAGAATTATTTTGATTACGCTAACGTATACACCGTTATTAACTTTTGAACATACTATCGACCCGCAATGTACATCGAAGTCCATCCGTCGTCGTCCATTTTTCGTTATATTTATTTTTATTTTATTTAATTTTAACAAAAGCTGCCTAAATGTGCTCAATAGGGGTCGTACTAACCACAGTTAAAAGGAACGCCCGTATACCATTTACACACTGTATAGTTTTTATTAATATTAAGATTAAAAAACAATAACCGATTATAAGAAATGCTTTGGTTTGTGCTATTGTCCCGACGCGACAAAACTGTGTAGTAAGGCATTTTTTATTTATAAATGAGTTTATTATGAATTGAACTGTCATGTCTTGTCAGTTTCAAGTACGGCATATGACTACGTCACGCAGCGGCTCGCTTACGCCATATACCGCTTACTTGTGGCGACGAGGGAGCGCCCACTTCACCTTTACACTAGTTTGTTATTCCGTGTTCAGAACCAAAGAGCCCTTTCCACCCGCTCCCGTCTGTTGAGATTGTCATTTATTTTGTTCATGCTTATAAGCAATCGCGAGATCGTTGCGATGTCGCTGTTCAGAACACTGTTATTGCAATAATTAACCAACTTACTTATACAATAGCAGAGGGTTCATTAAAACAAAACGTTTAAAATCCCATAATTTTATTCAACAATTAATAATTTACATAAAAAATAACAGTAAAATATACAATCACCTAGTAAATTGTGCGCTTAACCTACTTTTCTGACTACGCCTTGCACCGGGGCACGTTTAGCTTGTATTGCGTCTCGTTCAGGCGAGGCTGACTCGCTGCTTCTCCATCTGCTGCGACAGCTGTCTCTGCTCGGCCGTTAACTTTTCTCCTCGGAACTTTTTGTATCTGTCAAAAAATGGGATTATAAATATCAATTATTTTGTCTATCTACATCTCTTCAAGATGTACGTTCGTCACTTGCAAATATATGACAATCACGACGATAGTGGCAGCTCATGAAATGAAAGGTATATGAGTAGTGTAAAGACGGGCGCGGAGCGAGGACAGTTGCGGGTTTAGGATAGTGTAGTGGGGGGCGGTAGTTACATGGTGTCGTAGAAGCGCCACTGCGCGGGCGTGAGCGAGGGCGCGGCGTCGGCGAGCGCGGCGCGCACGTCCGCGGCGCCCACCCGCACGGCGCGCGGCCGCGGCTCCGCGCCGCCCAGCTGCAACACGCCGCCGAGCTGCTTCAGGCCCTTCGTCGGTTTACTAGCGAGATGCCTACTATCGCACTTATTTCACTTTTTATGGTAGGCATCTCGCTAGTAAACCATATGAGGTAGGTTTAGGTTTTGTTAGTTACTCAGCAGGCCCGGAGGGCCAAAATGCTCAGAAATAGGAGCTCCGCTGGCGGAGCTCCGTCGACTCTGTTAGATTTGCTTTTGAAATATAAATCATTGGTCAGTTGGCGATGTGGTACCTGTTGTATGAAAATGTAAAGTCTACTAAGTGCGATAGTAGGCATCTCGCTGCTAAGCCCCTTCACCTTCCTCATGACATATTCCACTAAACTACGTGCCCCAGACGACCGGACGTCAATGATTATAAGTTTAAGTAACCTTCCGACTGTCACACTCTGAAGAGGCTTAGACTTGCTATGGATATCCGAGCTATAATGTGCGTACCTTTTCATCTGGTTTGGGGTCAGAAAGCATCACTTTTATGACAGGCCGTTTTAATACAAAATACAGTACTGGCTATTTTATACTACCTACGTAATTATCTTGTAAGATCCAACATCGTACATTCCGCATCATCATCAACTTACGGCGACTTGCGTTAATGCAGGTCAATGCACGATGCGCGACAGTTGACCAGTATCAGCCGTTGCGTGTACTCGCTAACTTATTTTAATACAAATAAAGTTATCTTCAGAACATCAGAATTACCATTTAAAACGTTGTACATACCGTACATTACTAATAAAAAAAGATCCTCGCAGTTGCAGAGGAAAGCACCATGTCTGCGTTGGCAACAAGTACAATTCATGGACTTGTACACTAGAGGGCGTCTACGTTCAGCCCTCTATCACTTTTGATATTGAATCGACATAAAAAAGTGAAAATAACAGTACGTACAGTCAGCATCAAAAGCAACAGATCACTATTGTACTTTATCCGAGTAACACATTTGAAAATCTTTTTTGACATAGCTTCATCATCATTGAATTTAAGTGCCAGGCTCTTGTGGAGTAATTTCGACTGGTTAGATCATTTTCTCTAAATCATTTATTTCTTGAAGCGTATTTTCCGATCGCGTTTTTCCCCATTCGTGAATTTCACCACACGCATTTATTCTTCTCATTCTTTTTCCATTCGCAGATTTCCCCTTTCGTGAGTTTTAACGGACGCATATGTTAATGACAGCATAACTTTCTACATTTGTAATTTTCTAATATTATATTTCCTTGCAAGCATTTTTTAACAAACGCCTATTTTTTCGTTCGAATTAATTCTACTTTAGATGTTTATCAACAAAAGTGGGTCGAGATTTCAAGTTTAAATTTTAAGTCAATAAATAGACTTGCAAGATTTTATGCTTTAACGGGCTGAGTTCATCAACGAATTTAACAGACGGTTAAGTCTTAATCAGCTGTTAGTCAATACATTTGACAACCGTTAAACCTCTAACCGTCCGTTTAATTGTTGGTGAACTCAGCCTTAAATAACTTACTAGTTAAACACTAGCTTATAAATTATAAATAAATAATAGCATATATTTTGCGTAATTTATTCCACTTCAGATAACTAAAGAGGTTTACAAGGTAATAAGTACATTTTAGACGTGGCTGGCTGGCTTGATGTTTTTAGCCGTGACAGTTAATTGTCATTAACGATGAGCTGTGATAATGTCTGATTTTAGTTTTATTCGAAGTACCCATGCATGAGGTGAAATATTAATTAAGGGTGGATACCGGCACTACTTAAAACGCAGTAATCTATCTGGCACATATATGTGGAACTATGTCCGATCAAAGGATAACAAAGGAGCATGCAAGGGTTCGGTTCTTCTAGATGATAAGAGAACGAATATACTTAAGTATACAACGCATTCATGCCCGGCTGATTATGAAAGTATAGACGTGGAGAAGAAAATAGATGAAATAAAAACTATGGTTTCTTCCGACTACAGGCCAATTCCAACCATATTTCGGGAGGCAATGGGTGAGTTACGACATGAGGAATACTCCGACAAGTTACCATCATTTTTCCAAAAAAGAGATGCTTTGTACAGAGCAAGACGAAAAAATTCAGCATTAACCTCTTTTGAAACTTGTGAAGAAGTAATTATACCGGAAAACATAGCAGAAAATTTTTGTTGTTACAATCAGAAAGGAGTTCTGATATTTACAACTCCTCACGCCCAGGATTGGATAAAAAGCGTTGACACCTTTTTTTTAGATGGCACATTCAAAATTGTCCCTGGACCGTACAGACAATTGTATACTATCCATGCCGATATTGGATCTAACACCGAGTATACAAAGGTGGTTCCGTGTATATATTCCCTACTTCCAAATAAAGAACAAAAAACGTATAATATTTTATTTGAAGCTATCAAAGAAACTATCCCAAACTTTAAGCCAAATACTATAAAATTGGATTTTGAAACTGCCGCTATAAACGCTATAAAGTCAACATATTCTAATTGTAACATTGGAGGATGTTTCTTTCATTTCAGTCAGGCGTTATGGAAGAATGCATCTAAATTTGAAATAAATGAAACCCGCGAGGGAAGTAACTACATAGCAAAGTGTTATATAAAAATTCATGAAGGCTGGTTTTATGTTCAAACACAATCGCCAACTATGAAAAACATCGAAGAATTTAATAAATACATGTCACATCAGTGGATTACCCTTGCCGAAATAGAAATCCTATCGTGCTGCGGCAAGCGCCATCGGACAAATAACGTTGTAGAAGCCTGGCACAAGAAATGAACAATCGAATACGGCCTAAGTCGAATTTGTTTTACTTCATCTCTGAATTGAAAAACGAAGCTTTTGCGGCTGATTTTACTTTGATGCAGAGTGAAATGAATTGTCCAGTTAACCGCAAGAGGCAACAGAAATTCATTGAGATGGATCGCAAGATCGAGCGGATTGTTAATAATTACCTTACAGGTGTTACTGATTTAGGTCAATGCATTACTAAATTATCCTATTTAAAATATTAATACCATTTGTAATATCACTAGACTTAAGTGTAATAAATACACGATTATAAGTTGTTATAAGATTGTTTTATTTTATTTTTATTTAGTATTTTTATTAGCATGCAAGAAACTTATTTTACACAAATAACTAAATATTAGATGAACCTGTCAAGATTTATTTATTTCAATGTTTATTTCACTAGTGGGCTTGAATAAGTAAATAAGTTATATTGGTCAAATCGCTATCCTAAAGCCGGCTACTCACACAACTGCCGCAGGGGCAACACTGGTCGCAAGGCGATCGGAGCAATTTCGGCTGTTCTCTACACATTAGCTTGCCGTTCAGAGTGTAATAGCATCATCACCATTATTTTTGGCGTATTGCGGCTTCGGTAATTATTATTCGAACGAAAAAATAGGCGTGTGTGAAAAAATGCTTGCAAGTAAATATACTATTAGAAAATTACAAATGTAGAAAGTTATGCTGTCATTAACATATGCGTCCGTTAAAACTCACGAAAGGGGAAATCTGCGAATGGAAAAAGAATAAATGCGTGTGGTGAAATTCACGAATGGGGAAAAACGCGATCGGAAAATACGCTTCAAGAAATAAATGATTTAGAGAAAATGATCTAACCAGTCGTAATTTCCAGTTCTCTAACCTGTGCCAGCTGTTTCACCTCCTGATACGACATAGCTTACATGACACGATACAAAAATGGAGTATATTAATGCTGAATAATATCTACCACTCTACAAGAGAAAAACATCAACACTTACGAAATTAATGTTAATCCTTGAATTCAAATACAAAGGTAGTATTAAGACTGTGGAACAATTGACATAGCGATTAGCGATCGACGCTTCAAGTGATTTACGAAATAAATTATTGTATTTCATTTCATGTGCTTAACTTTATAGTTAAATTTAAATATTAAATCAGCATAAAAAAGTGTAATGACAATCACAAGTGTAATAGTAGGTGTAATTATAAAAATATGGTTGAAAAAGATAAGATGTGCATGTTACATTTAAAACATCCAATGATATAAAGGAATAACATCTAGTCTAATCGCTTTGAACTGTGACATATCAACCAATGAGGACTTCGGAAGGATTAAACCGATTAGAGTCAATATTGAAAGATGGCAGTGTGTGCACCGACCAGCTGTTTCTCGAGGCTGGTGAGCTGCGCGGTGACCAGCAGCGCCTTGAGGTCGGCGGGCGAGAACCCGTCCGTGTCGGCGGCCAGCTGGCGCAGGTCCACGTCCGGCGCCAGCGCCACGCTCGCCGACAGCGACCGCAGCACCTCCAGGCGGTCGCTCTGTCACCACACAACACACAACACACAACGCCCGTTCAGGTTACTATTTTAATGCCGAACATTTTTCACCAATTATAACTTTGAATCGCATATTGTGACTAATTTCCTTATAAAACTGTTAAAAAAGTGTTCTTGCGCTGTTTTGGACACAATTTACCTTTACACTCCTCCGCGCTCGTCGTCATACCTAACCATCCTGGACGTGCGAATAGTCCTACTAGCTCAAATTTTACGGATATTGGAAATAATAAACATGACCATTTCCATTTCGCTCCATTAAAAGTTTGCTAATCATTCATTTCGACTAACTTTTTGGCTAATACTAATTTCAATAATAAAAAAAATGAAACTGATTAAAGTTTCTCAAATAATATTCAGCAAAATGATAAAATGACCGAAGTAAAACATGATAAATAAATATACATATACCAAAGATTGAGTTGGCAAAAATACAGTTGCCTAAATTTGTTTGGAAAGTGATATCTAACCAAACATTATTTAACCTAAACGGCAGACTCCCGGCGACAGCGAAATAGACTCGCGGCGTAGGTTTTAACACTAGAGGTATGAAAAATAATCGTACTTTTCAACTCTAATTGAATAACTCTTTGTCCAAAAGGGACGAAACTTTTCAAATTGCGAGTATAAAATGACTTGGTTTCATTGCTAACGTATATTTGATATTCAACATTATACACATATAAAGTTTATCCCGTAGCAGCACTAGCGACATCTTGTGACAACTAAGACAACCTTCTATGACAGCGCCTCTAGCGTCAGGGAGTGCAACTAATTCTGACAGCGCAATCTTCACGCTATCAAAGTTTCTGCAGTCAGTTCCAACCTCATTCATTACAATGGACTTCAATCCCCAAGAAAAACATTAGCTTGGAGGGAGAAATCTCTATTGGTTACCTAGTTTTAATTCTAGAAGAGAGTTGGATACTCTCTTCTAGAATTGACCGAAACCCAAAGTGAAGTCTAGTGCCTATTATAGTTTGTTCCGAATCTGTAGAATTAGGATTCTGTGAGCTGGGAATCTGTAGAATTGGGAATCTGTAGAATTGGCAATCTGTAGAGCTGAGAATCTGTAGAATTAGGAATCTGTAGAGGTGAGAATCTGTAGAATGAGGAATCTGAAGACCCGGTAAAAATGGCATTATTGTATTGGTAGAAGGTAAGGATGCACATAGTTATACTCGCACAGTGACCTGGTCGGGCGGCGCGCAGTAGAGCAGGCGCGCCAGGCGGCCCGGGCGCAGCAGCGCGGGGTCGAGCAGGTCGGGGCGCGCCGTGGCCGCCAGCACGGGCCCGCGCGCGCCGCCCTCGGCGCCGTCCAGCCGCGCCAGCAGCTGGTTCACCACGCGGTCCGTCACGCCCGTCGAGTCGTGCCCGCGCCTGCGCGACCCACACACCACACCACACACTCACTAAACATACTATTTCGGGTCTTAGGATTGCCGTCTTAAGATTATTGTCTCGAGAATACAAATGTCTATGGGTATCAGATTCCACTTACCATCAGGTGGCTTGAGTGCTCGTGTGCCTTCTCTTTATTATAAAAGAAAACATTTAAACTTACTTCCATTGTAAACCAGTTAGTACAAGTTAAGTTTTAGGGTAGAGAACCTTCCTTCGACACACTTGAATATTCCCCAATGAAATGGGTTACACAGTAAGCAAGACGTTAATTGGCCATCCGAGTCACTAGATTTAAACCCTATTTACTTACGAGTGTGTAAAATTTTATGAACGTTTATTTTAATTAATAAACTTTTACCGTTTAAAGTACCTACAATACGGTCAAGGGCGAATAGGGCTGCACACCAAGGATTAAATTTTTAAGATAGATAACTAGAATCAGGTTTCAGATAATGCATTTTTCATGAACTTTAATTTGTTGCAATAAAATCTATGTTGGCTTGTATACACTTTATTGGCAGATCAAACTGCTGTTTCTAATAATTTATATTTTTTATTTTATTTAATGTTTCCCGTAAAATGTAACAAAATTTAAAAAAACGGCCAATATATCTCAATATATGACATTTCATCCCTCATGAAAAAATATTCCACCACCCGCCAGTGTTTTTCGAACATGAAATAATCTGCCAGATAAGGGTAACCCAACATGGGAATCAATTTCTGACTTTTAAAATTAAATACAATATATTAATGGGTGACAAAGGGATCCCACAAAAAATATAAACGAATTGAGAACCTCCTCTTTTTTGAGGTTTATGTAAAAATAGTTCATCATTGAGAAATGAATACGAGTAGAAGCGCGGGGAGTGCCGGCGGGCGGCGGGCGGCGGCACTCACCTGGGCGCCAGGCTGTCGAACTCGTCGAAGAACAGGATGCTCGGCCGCTCCATGTCCGCCCTGACCACAGACAAACCAACCAATCATATCACTCTACAACATACTACGAATGTTACTTCGTGACTAGATGCATAAACTAATTCAAAAAATCACTATAAATCTCATCGTGCTTTATTTACAAGTTGCAACTGTTGCAAGTCCATTTCGTAATGGGCTGAGAATTCATAACTAAACCCGAGGGCAATGCAATTATGGTATATAGGAGCTAATTTGAAGATGGGAGTCGGAAGGTGGCGACAGGGTCTCTTTAATTAGGATATTTATCAACGTCGACCCACCGAATGGCATGCCCTTGCGGATCCATAAATGTACTAATCTATGTATGCATTATTATATACTCGTATTAAATTAAGGGTTAGCTAACTCAAATAGCAAAGTAAGAGAGAAAATGAATGAATGAAACCCCTGAGAGTATAAATAATTAGGTCATTAAGTTGACGATGTAACGTGTACTACAAGATATAACAACGTTTACAAATGATAAGTAATATGATATCGTAGTCTGTAGGTGGGGCCGTCCCGAAACCAGGGCCGTCAGGTGTCGGCACTCACTTGTCGAAGAGGTCCCGCACGGCCTTCTCGCTCTGGCCGATGTACCGCGAGAGCAGCTCGGGCCCCTTCACGAGCAGCAGGCGCGCGCCGCGCAGGCGCGCCAGCCGCGAGCCCACGAACGACTTGCCCGTGCCCGGCGCGCCGTACAGCAGGATGCCGCACGACGCCGACGGGAACAGCGCCGGGTACTGCGACACCCACACACTGCCACTGCTGCCACTGCTGCCACTACTGCCACTACTGCCACTACTGCCACTACTGCCACTACTGCCACTACTGCCACTACTGCCGCGACTGCGCTCTCCCGTCGCCTCACACGGGACTTCACGGGAGGGTGCAGGGACCAAGAAGTGGACCCGCTTCATTTATAACTTTTTGGCTGATATAAAAATAACTTCATGCCAGTTCATGTCTCGAAATTTATTAAGATTATCTGTAAACTTTCCACCGTTAGTGAAAATATACAGATCCTTGCAGACCTTATTTCCTAAGATCGACTACAGAGTAATATAAACATACTTACATACATAAACACTACAATGCACGCGGTTTCCACTGCATCTTACGCAAAAAATATAATGATAATATTTTTTGCGTGATTCCACTGGCATCACCCTGCCTGACAGGATCCTTCAAGGATTAATGCATATTTATTGCACCTGGGGATACCTATGATCTCACAGGAAATCCCCATTTTTATGTTCTTTTAAACTTAAATTAAGGCATCCTCATGCCTTTCCAGCCGTGATGTTGAGGGTTCTGGCTTACCATGAGCGGCCAGAAGATGCCCTCAGTAAGCTCCCGCTTGACCTCCCGGAGCCCCCCCACGGGCCCCCAAATGTCGAAGGCGTCGCGCACCTCCTCGCTCTCGGCCACGCTCTCCATCAGTCGCGGCTGGGACTCGGGATGCAATTCTGCGAGACACAACGAGCATCATGGCTGAACACAATTCATAGTATAGATGTAAAACGAACCCTTTATTTTTTTCTTAATCTTAAATTAATGTACGTTAACTTATTACCGTTGACTAACAGAGTACAGCTTTATCTACAAAAGGCACCAGTAGGTGATAGACCAGTGCCTCTCTCTGATCGTTTCTTCATGGCTGAAGATCATGATTACTGGACTTCTTAATTTTGCAATCCGTTCGATTGCTCCACTTAGCTTCTGTTAGTGGCCATGTGACCCACGCTCAGATCATAGAAACAAGGGAGATATGTTATGGGGGCGTGGTTCGTGTCGCCTCGATATGGTCAAAATGGACATATCGGCTCAAGACGCGTCAAACGCTGTCACAGTCGCCGACCGATCGCTGTCAATACATGAACTCCCATTTAAATGTTAAAATGACTGTTATTAGTGTAAAAGAATGCAAAATTCGAAGTACAAACGTTAATTTAAAATCAAGCGGCATTATAACGTACCACCGGTAAATCATTTTTTTAAGCGTTATTTCGATTTTAAAATGTATGTTAATGTTTGCTTGGATTTCCGAGCGTAAGGATGCGAATGTGATTTTTACCGACTATTGATAAAAGTCTTGTTTGTTCTACAGCGATCAATAGAATAAAACGCATAAAACACAAGGAAATAGCTTTGTCAATTTTTTACGCTACAAGAAATTAGATGTACGTTTTAACGAGCGAGTATACATATACATTTTACACTGTAAGTAATAATATTCTGAAAGGCATACGTAAATAGGTACTTACTAAAATCGGAATTCGGTTCAAGTGTATTGCAGATATAATTAATTCATACATTAGATTTAATATGTCTATCTATTCGTCTGTAGATCACAATTATAACATCGAATTAATTTTTAAAATAAATAGAGCAGGTTAATTTTATTTGTTTTGGTTGTGTAACATTAAATATTTTAAGAGGTTAATTTAACATACAGTTAAGAAGCTGTCTCAGATTTTAAACCATTGTAAAATTAGTCTATGAATGTTGTTTTTAAGTTTCTTGTACGGGGATGGGGATTTAATTTATTATTTTGAACGATAGAGTTTATAGTAAGACGTATTCTGAATTTCTTAGAAAACCTCAGCTGGCTACCTATTACGGTTAAAAAGATACCGCCATGATGATCGTTAAGAACGCGCACTGCTGCTGCTGAATTTTGTGCTACTATGAAAATGATATTATGACGTTTTTATTTCGTAAACTGTAACCAATAAGTAAGTGTAAACCGCACACATTTTTAAAAGTGGCGAGACGGGGTCACGGTCGAATTTGCGCTCATGACATATCTCCCTTGTTTCTATGATCTGAGGACCCACGTCACAGAAGCTTACTACTCGTTTTTCAACTAATCAGTTCGTAGAACTGATGGTCGTTGGGGAGAAAAGGTTCGATGGTGGCGATCGCGTACCGGTGGTAAACGAAGCATTGGTTGGCCTTCCATACGGTTCAATTCAAATCAATTCAAAAACTTTATTGCATATCACATTTCATTACTCACATAAGGTGGAAAATAAACATTAGATATCCGTGTGACGCCCTGCAAGGGCACAGCACGGGGACCGAGGATCTGGCGAAGATCGCGGGAACCCGATGGATGCGAGTAGGACAGTAGCGAGTAGGATCTTTGGAGGAGAGGAATCAGACGGCCGGAGCAGTCTTTGGGCTGAGATGACGATGACGATGACAATGAATAACAAAAACGAGCATATGTATAAAAAAACTCTCTTTCCTTTGTAGATCCGCCTAGGAAATTATATTATAAAAATAGTTACTTTTCTTCTTGATGGCCTTGAACACCCTGTGGTTGAGTTGGTCGATGAGATCGCGCAGGCTGCCGCCGGTGCTGGCGGCGGCCAGGCGCACCAGCTCCTCGTCCTGTACCGAGAACTGCTCGCGGAGCTTGGGGCTCACCAGGTGATGGAGCAGCTCCACTTTCTCCTCCTGGAATACAGTTTTTAACCGAACTTTGTAAGTCATCATCGTCAACGTTTTGTGCAAAAGACGTTCGTTGCCGCTTGCGGACGACGTTTGTTGCGGTTCTCCGCAACATTAGCCACGTCGTCGGTCCTCCTGTCAGAGGTCTACCTCCTGTTAGAGGTTCTCCGGTGCGCGGACATGACTCTATAACTGTTTGAGTGATCTTGAGCTTTCTTATGAAGCCCATCGCCAGCGCCCACGTCTCAGCACCCATTATCGTCGCTGGCAAAAAACACTGCTCGAAGGCTTTCAGAGTAAGCATTGCGGTGTATTGGACGAGAAGATACTGCGTATCGTCTTGGACGCTGCCTAGTCGATTCGGATTCAAAGATTGACCTTTCGAAGTTCGACCTACCTAACTTGGCAGACGATGTCATTTGCCCCAGGTAAATGATATCGTCAACAATTTCAAGCGGCGAGCCTTTAATTATGACGGGAGTTGGCACTGCATGGGCGTTTGACATGATTTCTGTTGTAAAGAAGAGTCCATTAAAGACCTTGAGATTAGGTCTTTCATGGTCTCAGCCATGAATTAGTTTTTTTTTTTTACAAATGACTACAATGTCATTGTAAAATCAAAGGTAGGTCACGCACTCGCCGAACACATTGATGTCACGTCCTTCCCAGTGCGGAACCCCGAACACAACTTCCATTGCAATACTTTAAGTACCTTATTCGATTCCTCAAATACATATAGAAATTTAAAATCAATCATAGGTAGTGTTGGAAAGTTTATGCGCTTTTGGATTTCTACCAGAGCCGTGAGCTTCGAAAATACCGATTGAATAGTGAAATTGCTTGTTTTTTTAGAACGGCTCAAAGCAGTTAGTGTTAAAAAAAGTGAAAGCATAGTGAGCTTTTTGATAAAACCTAAGGTGCGTGAACGAGGAATCTGTGAGAGGGATGTGAGTGAGAGTGAAATAGAGAGTTTTCCAGTCGGATCGGGTAGCCGGGTGAGGCACTGACCGCGCGCAGGGGGGGCAGGTGCGCGTGCGCGGTGAAGGCGCCGCGGCGCAGCGCGGGGCACAGCCGCGGCGCGCCGCGCGCCGTCAGCAGCACGCCCACGCCCGGCCACGCCTGCAGCAGCCGCCGCACCTCCGCCCCCAGCCTGCAATCCAGATCCGCCCTATTAGGTACCTCCGAGACGCTAACTATTTAAGAGACTACCTGGTCCGCACCTACGTCTTATTTTTCTACTATGAACTGTGTCAAATTTCAACCAGATCCGTTCGGCCGTTACACCCAAACGTCAAAACTTTCGCATTTATAATATTAGTAAGAAGTAAAATTAGAAATCCAAGAGCTGGTGCTACTTGCGCTGGCTGAATTTCAGAAGCCCCGGCCCCCACAAGGGATATATGAAATATTATTATGATATATTACGCCTTAAATAATAATAAGAATAAGGGCTTGTAATATTGTTAGGCGATGGGCTTGCAACCTGTCACTAATACACTATGTAAACTTCTTGGCCTGATTGTGCAAAATGTGGTTACAGAATTATCAACAAGTCTTTTTAAAGTTGTTGGTATTTCTATAGCTCTGCCTACCCCACTCTGAGAATGAAGGCGTGATGTTATGTATGTATGTGTATTACGCCTTATTAAAATAAGCAAAAGACAACTTGAATTTATATTCTTTTTGCTTTTTCAATAAAACAAAGTTTGTTTCGGTAACCCTAAAAAATGGACTTCAAAGAAACAATCTTTTCGTAAGCAATGCATTCATGAAACTTATATTTTTCTTTTATTAGTTTAATCAGAGCGGCATTGTACCAAGGACTAATAAAAGAAAAATATAAGTTTCATAGAAAATACTTCAATTACAAAAATAAGTCGGATGAAGTCACCTTTAAATTTCTCCGACAAAGAGTTAAACTGATCGAAAGCCAATGTTACAGGAAATATATAAATAATATTGAAGAAGCAAATTCAAAAAATCCCAAACATTTCTGGTCATTTATGAAAAACAAACGGAGACACAGTTTAGCCCACCACAATGAATTACCGTAACCAGTCAAGCAGCAATGGGTTAGGCGTAAGTGAACTGTTTTCGTCGTTCTTTTCCTCTTCATTTTTAGACTTACATACTGCTGGCTCTACCACGTCTTATAGCCACCTATCTATGAATGCTGAACTTGATTCCAGTCCTTGTGATCTGTTGAGGTCGTCAGAGAACATGTCTACAAATTGCTAACGACTCTAGACCCTAATATATCGGCGGGACCAGATAATCTTCCAGCAACCTTTCTAATTAACTGCGCCCAGGAACTTGCTACCCCTGTATCAATTCTGTTTAGTCACTCTCTGTCCGAAGGAGTCGGCGTATATAACGCAAATTCACAGAAAAGGATCCAAAAGCAACGTTGAGAATTATAGCCCCATTTCCAAATTGTGCCTCATAATAGCTAAGTTACTGGAACGGGTTGTTTATGACCAGCTTCATGCTTGCACGATTACAATCATTCTCCCTCAGCAACATGGTTTTGTCAGCGGCAACTCCACTGTCACTAATCTTGTAATTTTTTATGATTTCCTGACATCCAATATGGACAAAGGTAATCAGATTGACGTCATATACACTGACTACAGCAAGGCATTTGACAGAATTGACCACGATATACTAATTCATAAACTTCAGGCCTTGGGTATCCGTGGGGATCTGTTCAGATGGTTCACGGCTTATGTTAAAAACAGATCGCAGGCCGTCGTTCTTAATGGTTTTACTTCTGCCTGGACAAAAATTCCCTCTGGGGTACCACGGGTAGGTCTATTGGGACCTCTCCTGCTCACACTTTTTGTAACGATACAGCATTACCTTTTTTAAATACCTAGCATGTTTCTTTTGTATGCAGATGCCATGAAAATCTTTAGAGTTGTGAACTGTGAAAATGATGCTAGGCTGCTGCAGGAGGATTTATATAGGCTAGATCAGCACTGTACTATTAATAGGTTGGATCTTAACGTATCGAAGTGTTTCTCTATTAACTTCACTAGAAAACGCAATGTCATTAAACTTACTTATAAGAGATTTGGGAGTGTTGCATGATCATAAACTTATATTTAACTTGCATATTGAAAATATTGTTGATAAGGCATATAAAGCCCTGGGATTTATTATTCGTTCTGCAAGAGATTTCAGAAAAATGAAGACAGTACATACATTCTATCGTATTATAAAAAAATGTATTAATAAAACATGCTGATGAATTGTTAATATTGATAGTATATAGGGTATTTCTTTTCTTTTAATTAATTTTATTATTATAATTGTTATATTAAATATTTAACATTCAGAGCACAATAAAGGCAGTAGTTTTTGTGTAACTGCGTGTACACCTGCAAAGGTAGGGTTAAATGTAACTTAGATGTAAGCATGACTATCTGCAATTTGTAACATTAATCTACACGCAATAAAGTATAATTTCAATTTTCATTTCATTTCATTTCATAATTACATAACATCACGCCTTCATTCCCAGAGTGGGGTAGGCAGAGCTACAGAAATACCAACAACTCTAAAAAGACTTGTTGATAATTCTGTAACCACTTTGAAGACAGTAAAAAATATTTATGGCGCCTATGTACGATCTCAACTGGAGTATACCTCCCAAGTGAGGAATCCATACTATAAAGTCTACTCTGATAGGATCGAGATGATACAGAAGAAGTTTATTCGATTCCGAACATACAAATTTAATTTAATACAAGACAACTATTTGAGCTGTTGCCACAGTCTTCACCTCGTCCCTCTGTTCAAAAGACGGCTTGCTAATAATGCGAGTCTGCTGATGAAGATAGCTCAGGGCGTTGTGGACAGCCCGAGCTCCTAAGCAGGTTAGACCTTTACACACCCGCCCCTCAACTCCGAAAAAGAGGATTGTTTCACATTCACCTTTCTCACACTATTATTATAAAATGTTTTTTCCCCCGCACTGCTAAAATGTTCAATGCTTTGAACTCTGACTCTAGTATAAGTAGATCTTTTTTCTAATAGCACTTTCTCTGTCAAAAATATTTTGTTTTGTCGGTATAGTACTACATCGTAATAGTGTTTTCGCTTTTTTTTCGTTTTTTTTTCTTTGTTTTCTTATCTGTTTGTTTTTTGAGAATCTGACCTCATGACTGTTCTTACATGGCTTGTTCTAACTCTTTAAAAGTAAATTTGTTATTGTTTACATATTTTATTCGAGACTTGGCATATTATTCTCTAAGTGAATTTGTGGAAGCTTGTAATTTGCTCTTAGATATAAGTATGGTCAATCAATTTGTATTAGGCAGTAAGCATTCCGAATAAAATAAAATAAAATACAAAAGAGAGTTAACCTACATGAGGAAGATTTGTGGAATTTAGTTAAGAGTACTACAATTAATACACTTATAAGGAGGTATGTTGAATAATGTTGTGTCGGTGGTCGCTCACCTCTGGTAGTAGGCGTGGTCCTGCGGCGAGGCGCCCTCCAGGTCGTGCGGCAGCAGGCAGTCGGCGTCGTCGGCGATGAGCAGGGCGGGCGCGCGCGCCCGGCAGCGCCGCGCGGCCCGCGCCAGCAGCTCGGGCAGGTCGCGGCGGCCCCGCAGCGCGCGGCACGGGACCAGCAGCGACCACACCGACACCTGCTTCTGCACCATGTGGCACACGGCCGACTTGCCCGCGCCGCTCGCCCCTGGACCGCAAGGGAAACAACTGGGATCCGCCCTTGCCCGCTACGGATCATTTGTTTGGGCAAAACTTATCTTCGAGCACAATGATGCAATTTTAAAATAAATCTGCATACAATGCGCTTATTTTTGGAGAGAAAGGACCATAAAATTGTTGTTGGACACGTGAAAAAGGACTAAAGCATAAAAACATTACAATAATAAATAAATAATAAATATCAGGGGACAATCTCACACAAATTGACCTAGTCCCAAACTAAGCTCTAGGCTTGTACTATGGGAACTAGACAACGATAAACATACTTATATAAATAAAAAACATCCAAGACTCAGGAACAAATATTCGTGCTCATCCACAATAGTTAGATTTTTATTTTTACTTACCAGTCAGTAAGACGTTGCTCTTGATTCCCGAAACACTTTTGAAAGTGGCATCTCGGTGTATCTCAAAGAACAGATGCGACACGACCTTGTGGACCGTGTCCTCCATCGACTGCAGACTCCTGCAGTAGTTCCTGTTATCGTACTCCAAGGTCGGCGTGGGCGCCTTGGGGAAGTCGAAATCGGCGTCGCTCAGGCACCGCGCGGCCACCGAGCAGTGTCGGAACGACTCCGAGTTTAGGAGGGTGTACTTCAACTTGTCCGGCTTCAACTTGAACTGCAGAAACCCGCTACTTATGTCAACGTTCTGCTTAACCATACCATCATTGATCAAGAACTTCTTACCCGAATGGGTATTATCTATGACACAATTTTTAAACTTTTCTACGACGTCTGTCTCGGTTTGTGATCGCTCGGAATATGTCGTTATTTCTATGTGCTCCGGTTGCTCTACATTTTCTCCTATTATTGTAAAAATAATTTTCATACCGTTTTCAATATTTATGACAGCATTTAAGGACTTTGGTATGAGAACTGTTGGTATGTGTCTATTGTAAACTTCGTGGCAGAGACTCCTGAACACTGTGTTGTCTACTGGAACGATTTCAACACACAAATCATTAATTTCTTTATTGTCGACTGGGGTGTCATCAACATCTTTAGCATCGTGTATTAAAAAAGGTATACTTTTCATGGTGGCTAAAATTATAGTACTATCTTTATACTTAGCTTCCAACAAATCTTCATGCATAAATACTATATAGGGATGTATAAGATTTCTTTTTCCATCACTATCTATTGGTAAAGCTCTAAGATATAACTTCTTTGGAGGGTGTAAATAGGGGCGCAGCATTCCTTGAATAATTATTCCTATGTTATTTAGTCCTTTCTCTTTGTCTTTGGGCGCATTCTGCGGGGTTGGATGCGCGGGCCTGTGCAGAGAGTTGAAAGCGTCCACTTTGACGATGATCCTGCTCTGGTTGACGAGCAGGCCGGTCCGCTTGGGAGTGAACACGATGGGCAGTGACACTGAGATCCACACGACGCACTTCTGGTCGGCGACCACCAACCGCAGCTGGTCCAGGATACGGAGCTGGAGGAGTTCTGCATTGTTTTCCTGGAATTAAATAAGCTACATGATTGACTTAACTGTGTGATACCTAATAAAATGTACTGGAATAATAATAGTTTTGGACTTCGCCAACACTGAGGGCCGAGATGCAATGAAAACTTTATACTAATCATCTCACTGGTTTAAATGCAAAGGTAGGTAAGTCTTGCAGGGTAAATTAACCTTTTCAACGCCACTGACGGATATTTCCGTCATGGTTGACAGCGCAAAATAGACCTTAGAGTCTATGAGGCAAAGTTGACATTCGCTCTGGTTTTGTATTTGACATAGCATTGAAAAGGTTAAAGAGAGAGAAATACCTCTTGCTAACGAAACGCGCCGCGCTGCAAAATTGCGCCCCGCCTTCGCTCTGTATGCGTTTGCGAGTTATTAGCTAGCAGGGATGACGCACCAGTATCTCCTGGTCGTCGGGGCTGTCGGTGTCGACGTAGAGCTCGTCCAGCACGGACAGTTCCCCGTGCGGCGCCGCGAACACCTCGGCGCCCTCGGGCAGCCCGAGCAGCCCGCCATGCACAGGGTTGCAGGCCATCCGGCCCTCCGGCACGGAGCTCGTGTACACCGCCCACAGCAGCAGCTGCTTGTCTTTGAACATCACCTGAATGCTCTGACCCTATGAAGTTTTAAATCTTGTCAATGAGTCTCATTTGTCCATATAGAACTTGTTTATTGTTTTCCCCTTAGGAACTAGCAACATTTCTGATCTAAAAGAGCCCAAAAGGCCCAAATGTCGTTATTTTGAATGTAGATCTATATTTCTTTGTAGTTTTGTGTAACGCAATTTAGAAATAACAAGGCCTTTAGACTTACTTTGAAGTTTCTTTTTTCGTATTCTTTGTTTGCTATTTGTGGTGTTCAATGAAGAGTTTTTGTATATTGTTGAGTGTATTGCAAGTAGTCGGAATATACCTACCTAACCTAAAATGCCCTAAACTATGATTTAAAGACACCATCATCAACACTGATCATTACATGTCCAATGGCTATTTTTTGGGAACAGAAAGGTAAAGTGCAGGAAAAATTAAATATATACTTATTTCACTATAAACCTTTGTCTTGGTCTTATAAATGGGATGCAAAAACTTTAGATAACTATGCAACCTATTTGCAACTGCATGTCACATTAATGGACAGCTGCAATCCTTTGCAGTTCTCTGTAAGTTTTTGTTTAATATTGGCGCCCAGTTTATTTGCTTAGTGGGTCATACACACTCTTAAAACAAGTTATCTTTCCTGTGGTCAATAGTTAAAAGCTTGTGTGCATATATGTATGTATAGTAAAAAATTATAATAATGTACCTGTAGAAATAAAAAACATAGAAAAGGTTTTTTTTTGTAATAAATTGAAGGATTTCCTAATTTTAAATTGCTTTTACAGCCTTCAAGAGTATTTTAGTTTTAATGATAATGTATGACTGAGTAAGAATATGGTGAGATTTAGGTTATATTGTGGAATAAGTTTTGTGTTGCTGTGCCCTGACAGGGTTTGTGCTTGGGCGTATTGTATGCTTAGTTATTAAGATCTTGTAAAACCCATAACTGCAATGAATAAATGAATTATGAATTATGTTCTGTTTGTATATGATAGGTCTAAAACAGGCCTGACATCCTTTATGCAGGAATGGGCTTAGCAAAAAATTTGGTTTAAAATATTAACTTCCGGCCTGTCCACAGGAAAGTTGCTAACCTAAATCTGATGATGACCCTAGTATTTATTTAATATTAGTGACATATAAATTCAATATTTCTATTAACATTAATTTTTATAATATTTTAAGCCCGTGTGGTTGCCGGGTTAGAATAGTGCCACTCCATGTCTTCCCATAGATGTTGTGAAGGCGACTAAGGGAATAAGAGCTTGTAGTATTGTTAGGGGATGGGCTTGGATAGTGCAAAAAATGGAAAATGTGGTTACAGAATTATCAACAAGTCTTTTTAAAGTTGTTGGTATTTCTGTAGCTCTGCCTACCCCACTCTGGGAATGATGGCGTGATGTTATGTATGTATGTATAATATTTTATATCTGAGTACAATATTTAGATAGTCAATAAATTGAAACATTCAGCTTCTAACAAAAAAGCAACATCACATCTGTGTGACAGGATAACAGGACTTAGTTATTTATTATATCCATTTATTTAGGTCAATTTTAAAAAAAAAAAATTAAATCTTATGAACAGTTAATGTTCTTCAACATTGGTATTATTTAGGTTGATTTGCCTTGCGCCATAGGCCTCCCCTAGATTCTTCCATTCTACGGTCTTAGTTATTATAAATGGGAGGTAACTAAGTCCATTAAATCCAACTATAATTATTTTAATAAATATCACAATGATGCTGAAAACCAGCATATTGTTGTAAACCTGATCAGTTAATAGACCTTTGAATTTTACCATCACCCTTCAAACAAAAACCATCCCTTTGAACTACATAAGCCTAGTTAAAATAAAATTAATTCAGTATTCAACCTACTTTCAAAACAGACCCTTCTTATAATAATAGCTTCTTTTTTAGAGACAGGACCGCAACGTCCATAACCTTACGAAATTGTATCCAATAAAATCTAATTAATTACAATGACAACAAAGGGCCGTATCCTAAGTACCCAAAACCCACATCCTTGCATGACTCGATGTATGAATGTGGAAGAAGCGAAAGAGATTTGTCAGGATCGTAGCAGGTAGAAAGTAGTGGTCTCTGCCTTCCCCTTTGGGAAACAGGCGTGATTAAATGTATGTAACAACAATGGCATAACCTCTTAACATGTATTACATGGATATAACTAGTTTCACAGGCTTTCTAAAAGCATTTTGGTTTTCAAATTGACTTACCTGTTCATTATTCGTGCTATATTTTGAACTCAAATAGGCAAAACAACTCTTTTCGTGAGTGTATATTACTTGCAATCTCACTCCGCCTAGCATTGTAATTTATTGGTAGAGTCGTTGTTAACATATAATTGAAATAATACACTATATTTACGACGTATATACTAAAGTAATTTTGATTAAATTAATGATAAACTAGTGATTTTACGTATTTCTCATTATTTATATGCGTACTGTCACACTGATAAACTGTTTCTGACTGACGTTCTTTCATTCTTTCTGTCTTGTCTGTCTGTTCAGTCTGTGTCAAATGTGTCAATATCAAAAAAGTTGCCAAAACATAAAACTTAGGGCGAGTTGTTTGATCTAATTAACTAGGTTAACTAAACTAATGGTAAAAATTCGGTGATCGAAAGGCAATGTTTTTCGCGCCTTTGTATATTGATACTAGCGACACGCCAGCGGCTTCGCCCGCTGCAAAAAATAAATTATGTCACTTTTGGGTATGAAAAATAGATGTTGGCCGATTCTCAGACCTACCCGATATGCACACCAAATTTCATAAGAATCGGTCGAGCCGTTTCAGAGGAGTTCAATAACGTACACCGTGACACGAGAATTTTATATATTAGAGACATTATATATTAGATGTATGTAAGTATGTCCGTTCCAATGTGACCTCCTGCAGCCTAAACGGCTTGATCGATTTTAAAGAGTGAGGAGTCGTTAGATAATTCTGAACGTCGCGAGTGTCAATGGGTCCTTAAATTAAAATAAAAAACAATTTGGTGGGGTAAAAAATAATAAATGGTAGGTAACTAACATAATTTGTAGATGACATTTAATCAAAACATGCAGTCGGGTTTTTAAATTTACTTTGTACTTAGTTTCTTAAACATTTCGTCAATGTCAAGTGAGTGTCAGTATAATCAGTAAATGAAATAAATGAAAAGCACAAATCAAAGGTCGACAGGTTCGGATTTAACTATTGATAAAATAACGGGCCCTTACCTTTAAGCGGGCTACAGACGACATGATATAGGTGGCCATCAAGGGTGGTGAAGAGCTGGTGGGGATGCCTCCTAGATTGCCTCTAAATCGTGTCGTGTCGTATATCATCCTTAATCGTGGCTGTTATCGCCTCCGGAATTGGCTGGCAGGAGCAAATGATGATTCCTAAATCGGGGCATCGCATCCTCCGCATTGCTTGTGTGCAGGGGCCAATGCCAAACCAACACGTTGGTGTTTCGAAAGAGTTGGAGACATTTTGAAGCGCTCTTCTGCACATGCGTTCCGCTCCACGTCCGAACACGCCGTGGCTCGGCGACAGGCCCGTGTTTAATGTAGACTGCCCCAATAATGCCCCGATGTCTCTCCACGCTAGATCGCCACCGATAAGATGTCGTCTGTAACCCGCTTTAGTTAAGTATATTATGACATCGCTGCTACAGCAATACCAAAGAGAGAAGGCAGGCCTGCTACGTCTATGTAGTAGTCATACCATTTATAGTTTTATTGGTAAAATTGGTTAAATTTAAAAAGCTAGTACTTATACTATGCAGATAGCCTTTTCCCTATTCATCAATACATAGTATATAAAATGAAGTTGTCCGCGTCTGTCTGTCGTTAATGCGGCAGTCTAGGTCTGTGTATGGGTGTTACATACAAATCAATTAAACCGAAACGATGCGAGGGCGGGTCGCTAGTATACAATAGACCGAAATAAATCCTGAATTCCATACCAAGTCTTAAAGCACTGATTTTGAATAATAATAAAATTCTAAAAAACGCTATTGATAATACCGTAAATTGTAAATATTGTCTATTTTAAATGTAATTGAAGGTCAACATTAGGTTTTTATTCATGTGTTATTGTTAAATTAATAAGTGTAAAAACACGGGTTTTTATTTCATTTTATATCATCAAATGTTTGATTTTGCAGAACAAAAATGTTGATTTTACAAGATCCGAATCGTAACGTCCGATATGGGTTTGTTCGAATTCCTTAGCATTTAGGCACAAAAGGTTTAGGTTAGGAACGCATTTGTAACAGTCCAATCTACGTAGATTTAAGTAACGTCAATAACACCTCCTCCTTCTCCTTTTTTGTGTTCAAGTTGGTCCAATATTTTTTTTGTGGCATAATTGCGTTTAATATCTACTTATCAATAAGCAGATCAATATTATATGTATTTATACACCTATTTCTAGTTCTGGTACATTGAAGAATGATGAATTTATTGTTTTAATGGGGACTTTGACATTTCGTAGGACGGAACGTTATATCTGAAGCTTTGCTCCCATTGGCTAGATGTGTACCCAATAGAATTTTAAAAGCAACGGTTTCTGTCTGTGGTTGTTGGAGTTCAGTCCGGAGTGGCTGGACTTTTGTTGAGTTTAGATACAATTTTACATTTCTTAGCAATCAATCGGGACGTGCAACTCGTATAATAACTATTAACAAATACACAACGGCCGCTGCCGTCTAGAAATGTGAGTATTCACACATCATTTTGATAACCGTTTGACGCTGTCTCAACGGGCAGACGTTCGCTTGTTTTGCCTCCATTTTTAGACGGTTAGAAGTGCGATTTTCGAAAGGCTTGTTTACATATATCGTAAGTGTTCTCTGTGTTCTAGAGATATTATTGAACAGTTTGTGTAGCAAAGTGTTAAGTACCACGTTGAAGCTGTGCGCGTGATTTCGTGTTGTTTTTCAGTGTGCAATGGCGCCAACTAGGTTGGCATCTAAGCCAATCGGCGTCAACGAAAACTTAAACGGGATTCTGAGCCATGGCATTACGACAAGGAGTAAACAGTTAGCTACTCTCAAAAGTTACAAGGACAGCTTGAAGGTCCCTAGCAAGAGGAAGGCGGACAGTCCCCTCAAAGATGTGACGGCGAAGCGAGCGGCGTTCGGGGACCTCACCAACGCCTTCAACAAGTCCGCCGCCCCCGACAAAGCTGCGCCTTTGAAGAAGGTGACAGTGGAAACCAAAATGCTTCCAACTGTTAAGGTTAATTATAAATTACTTTGTTATTTATTCACTAGGAGGGTACTTTTTTGTAATGTGTTATTAGTATGTATTAGGTTTTATTTGCCCAATTCATACATTCCAAACTTGAAATGCGTCATGTAGAAATTAAGTCGCTATTTACCTTTTTACTAGGTCAAAGTACTTTCCCTCCAAAATATCTAACTTTACTTATTTAGCATGCAAGTGGACCAAAATGCTTTTCATTCTTTGTAAACCTGTTCTGTACAGGTTATGGACATTGTATGGTATGTTTTTACGCTTTTAGAACATCAAATCCCACACAACACTTAATGGTAAAACTTCAAAGGCGAAACAGCTGCAAAGGGTGGCCAGCAATGCTATAGAATCCGTCCAGAAACATTTTGCTAAGGATCCCCCCAAGCCTGTCGCTACTCGAGCTCAGAATGGCATCCTTAAGAACATTGAGAAGAAGATTTCGAAGGAGAGCCAGAATCACAGCCAGAACTCCAGCTCAGGCAAATCGGCGAGGAGTGACGTCTCTGGAGAACCATCACTATATGTGACCGCATTAGAGAATATGTAAGATAATGTTTTTTTCCAAAAAGCTGTAGCAACATTTGTCCCTTTTAATGAGCAGTTGTAATGGCTCTTCCTAGACTTTACTCAGGCAGATAGGCAGAATGGTTTTTTATTATAAATTTTTGAATCATAATTCTTCATGCTTGTACCTGTTTTCAGATATTTTTAAAGTAATGTTATTATCAGTACAGTAGGTAGGCATAATAATGAGTGAACAATTTAATACAAAGCCTACAGTAACATCTTGATATTAGAGCAGTGCTATTAGCAGAATATCTTTCTTTGAAGTAATGCTACAATAGTTATTAATGTTATTAGTGAGATAACCGTATGAGTTGCTTTAACGTCTGTAGTAATTAATTCCTAAACCCACAGAAGCCCAGCAGACTCGACAAAAGAAGAATATAAGACGATCAGTGAAAAGCTTGACAAAGTAAACTTAGATGATAGTGTTTCCAACAAGTCTGTGGACTTGAATGATGACCACCCAGTGCCCCCTACAGGGGTGGTAGATTTTGATAAGGAGAACTGGAATGATGTCTTCCAGGTGTCACAATATGCTATAGATATTTTCAACTATATGAAAAGTAGAGAGGTAAGTACTGTACAAAAGTAGTTTTATCTTATTGATCAAGTAAGCCTCACACTAAACCCCTAACACGCTAGTGCTATTCTCCTATAGGCTATTTAAATACTTAAAGATCATGAAAATGGTGTAAAGAAAGGATAAATTTTATTAAAGCTGTTCAAAATCTATCTGCAACTGCTGCCTTGCTAAAGAGCATGAGTCTTGTTGCAGCATTTATTCCCCATCGATGACTACCTGGGCCGGATGAAGGGCATCACATCATGGATGCGAGCGCTGCTGGTGGACTGGATGGTGGAGGTGCAGGAGAGCTTTGAGCTGAACCACGAGACGTTGTACCTGGCCGTTAAGCTAGTGGACCTGTTCCTCTCAAAGTCCTCGCGCCAACCCGAGCACACCCACCTTACCAAGGAGGAGCTACAACTGCTGGGAGCGTCGGCGCTCTTCATTGCCTCAAAGTTTGATGTAAGTTTTTAAATGTGCTTTAATGTTATTATACCCTAAGCTGTATGCTATTACCGTTTTTGGATTCTATAGTCAGACTAGAAATCCTTAGTTTTGCCATGTCAGTCTGTACCTATGTGACGTTTATCAGTATCAAAAATTCTAAGCTGAAATTTTATACACTTATACTGTGCACAAAAACCAATCATAAATTAGTAAAATTATATTTTTTAGAGTTCTTCCCTACCAGGTCCTAACCTTAAGTGGCAAATCGTGGTACAAGAATCCATGGAGTCACTATTTTCTAATTATTATCCACAGACTTAAAAACAATAAATAGGTTCTGAATTCGTAAGGGTTTAAGTCACACAACAACAGCCCATAAAACGCAAGAAATAACTTCTTTTAAAATGATATGTCAGTTCAACTGAAGTCTGCATCCCACACTATATTTTAAAGTGACTTCATTTTGCATAATAAATAATGCCTTCCAACATAAAAAACTATTCTTGTCATTCTCTAGCTATTTGTGTTAGTGCCTTTTGACTTGTGGATGTGGATGTCTGTGAAAAGTGGGACCGTCCCGCAGCCACAGAAGACTCGCTAAAGTGGGTGGGCTTGAAGAATCAGTTATAATTAATGCTAAAGGTGCCAAGCGTAAACCAGCGCTGCGGTCCACTGACCACAGCATTATGCTGAGTTGGAACCTTTTTGGCACCAGAATACATGCATACTGTAGATTCTTTTCTCAATTTTTTTTATTTTTGGTGTCAAATAAATTCTATTCTATTCTACATTTAAATTTTATAGTGGAAATGACTTGGTATGCGCTTTTCGAATGTTTATAAAACAAAAATTAGGCAAGAGTATGTCGGACCATGCTCAGTGTAGGGTTCCGAAGCCGTTAAGTACTTACTACAAACATAAAAATCAACAAGGACCTAATAGGTAACAAATTTTCTATTTAAAGTCATTTGGTACCGTCTTAGATGATTTTAGTAGGTACAAAAACTTTAATCGCCTGTATCTCAAGAACTAATGATGTCTACTTAGTCGTAATAGTTTTCCTTTAAAATTCGTTATTGCTCTTTCATTTACGTATTTTTTTCAGATTTTTAGTATTCGTAGTTTTGGCTGTAGGGACGACGAAGACGACGACGAAACTTGACTCTAACAAAAATTTGCGCCTTAAACTTAATATTTCATAAACAGATCACTTAATCAAAAAATTGTAACTAGTAATATTTTTGAAAGACCTATCCAACGACACCACATGCATAGATAGACGAGAAAAAAAAATACATCCCTACGTTACGTGTAGGGGAGGTACCGTAATTTTTTTCTTTCAAATTACAGCTTTCTAGTAATAAGAGTCTGAGATAGGCTACGGACGGACGGACGGACATGGCGAATCTATAAGGGTTCCTAGTTTGACTACGGAACCCTAAAAAGCGACGCAAATATCCTAATCCCTCTTTTCTCAGCGAAAGATGTAAGTTACCGGCGAGCGTAACGAATGGTGTTGTTATGTTGACAGAGTTTGTTTCCTTCAAGATATTGCCAATTCAAGACAGTTGCACCCCAACCCTAAGTTTGTCTTTCAATAACCCAAATTGAAAACCACCCATGCGTCGGTCTGAATTCAGTAAATTTGTAAGACTTACCTGACGAGACAACAATAGTCTCCCCTACCCCTGAAAGGTCAAACAGACAAAAGTGTTCATCCCTTATGCACCCTCAGAGTTAGGCTGGGGCTCGATCAGCTGCGCGCGCGGCGAGCGGCGAGCGGCGAGCGCTGTTAGTGTCGCGCGCGATTCTCACGCCCGACATTTAGAGCAGCTCATTAACACGCGGGTAGCGGCAACCGTTGTGTCTAAACACAGATAATAACAAATAACATATCAGCATTGTCCTTGGCCTACATAATGTTGCGTTGTGTTATCCATTTTCCTTAATTATGTTTCTTTAACAACTTGACTCTTGATCTTGGGTTCACAACTTAAATATGGACCAAAAACCAGAATCGAAGCAGCACTTACATATTTCAAACCTATTTATCATTGTTAAAGAGGTATGCCAAGCGAGCGAGAGTGAGTGGAGATGTCGGTAGGGGTACGTTTCCCCTAGGCGGGGAACACGGGCGTATATGTTATAAAATAATGTATGTTTATACCTGGCGGTCCATAGTCTAAGCCTGCCCTATTGGGAGACGGGCGTGAAGGTATGTGTATTATATTTATGCTCGATTTCATTAGACACGAATTGTTTTATTTGACGTTAAGTTTTCTTGGGAATTGGCATTTTCGTGTAAATGTTGTTGATATGCGCACTTTTTGAGTGTAATTGGTCTTTTAATTTGGCGAGAATATTAAGCCAATGCATTGCATTCCAAAATTAGTGTAAACTGTACTGTCGTATTGTTAGATGGTTGACGTGTTAAAAGTAGGCACCATTTGACGACACACTAGCTTAGTTGGTGGTGACTCTGCCTTCAAAGCTAGGGTCCTGTGTTCAAATCCCGGTAAGGGCAGATATTTGTGTGATGAGCACGAGTATTTGTTCTGGAGTCTTGGATGTTTTCTATGTATATATTTCTCTATCTAAGTGAGTTTATTGTTGTCCACCCATACCCATAGCACAAGCCTAGAGCTTAGTTTGGGACTAGGTCAATTTGTGAGACATTGTCCCGTGTGATTTATTTACCGAATAAACGTTTTTTCTGAATAAACATCGTTTATCTTTGATTGTTGCGGGTTCAAGTTTCATACGTTCGCGTTCATGTTTTAGTCCAGCGAATTGTTATTTTATAATACATTATTCACAAACTGTGCCTATCAATTAGCTTCCAGGTACTTTAAAATCGGGCAATTTGTAAATATTCTCGGCGATTGCCCATCTTCAGTCGAAATAGCATCGTAAGATGAAAGCATAATAGCGGAAGATGAGTCACTTTTATATCCCGGACTCGGATAATAGATCTGATATTACCACAAATATATTGTGTTAACGCCTTAAGATAAACTCTCGTCGCAGCTCAATCAAACATGAGTTTTAAGTTTAGCGGCGAGGCAGTAAAGAATATAGCTATTTGTGTGCTGACTGTACCTAAACAGAGTATTCGTAAATCGTGAATAGTATAAAAATCCACAAGTAGCGAGAAAAGGGTTCGAGTGGCATATTTCGTACACGTCCTATGTCCACCGGGCCGAGACGAGTCGCTTTCTGCGAACGTTAACGACTGCCAAAATCTATCTAAATGTATGGAATTGACACGCGATCGACGCGATCGTGGGCAGCTTACAAATTCTTATACATTTCCTTTGATCTCGATGGTGGGTAACGTTCGCAGAACGCAACTGTGGGCAAATCCGGTGACGGCGTGCGGGGGGTGCCTCGCCCGGACCAATGTTGTGCCGCGTGTGTCGCAGGAGCGCATCCCGCCGCTGGTGGACGACTTCCTGTACATCTGCGACGGCGCCTACTCGCTGGCGCAGCTGCTCAAGATGGAGATCACCGTGCTGCGCACCGTCGACTTCGACCTCGGCGTGCCGCTCTCCTACCGGTTCCTGCGTCGATACGCTCGGGTCAGTACTCGCGCTAGGTCACCAGGGGCGATGGAACACGAACGTATATATATTCTTCTCACTTCGCCGGCCGTCGCCCGTCGACAGTGCGCTTACGGCTGCGCGGGGACTGAGTTAGTGGGCAAAACACTGTCTCCGAGGTTTGCAGTCGGTCGGACGAGTGTCGACGGTCGGACGAGTGTCGACGGTCGAACGTAGTAACCACCCTGTGTTGTTCCGCCGCAGTGCGCGCGCCTGTCTATGCCGACGCTGACGCTGGCGCGCTTCGTGCTGGAGCAGTGCCTGCTGGACTACGCGCTGGTGTCTCTGCCGGACAGCAAGATGGCGGCCGCCGCGCTCTACATCGCGCTGCGCATGAAGGCGCTGGGCACCTGGAGCCCCACGCTGCAATACTACACGGGTCAGTTGGCGCACATTCTCCTTTTATTTTTAGTTAATATACCGCACTTTGGCACTCCGGTACTTCTTAACAGTGAATTACATCGTGCACGATGTGAACTAAGGCCGAACTTGTAAATATTAACTCGAGGACCGTCCCGGATATTTATTTTTAAATCATTCAAATCAAATTGTTAAAATTTGAACAAATGGGTTGGTGCACCTATAGGGCGCAAGATAATAAAAATAAGATATAATAAAAATAGGTTCCTCCGAGAGTATGCATGCGGTTCGAGGATGGAGGAGTACGTTGGAAGTGTCGCCGGTGTTTGTGTGACCTTGCGCTCTGTCGCAGGCTACTCGCTGGAGCAGGTGCTGCCGGTGGCGCTGCTGCAGAACGCGTCGCTGCACAAGAAGCCCAAGGCGGCCATCAGCACGGTGCGCAACAAGTACGCGCACGCGATCTTCTTCGAGGTCGCCAAGCTGCCGCTGCTGGACGACGCCGCGCTCCGCAGCTGAGCGGGCCCCCTTCTGTACAGAGACAACGTCGGATTCGGCTAAGCATAACATTTAATCGGTAAGATATGTTCGGATTAGTACGATTGTATATGTAAAAGCGTTCTCCGGCCGCGGGATCCGAGTTATTTCATAAATAACTTGGTCGCGTCGTCGGGCGCCGCTGTAGACTCGGCCGTCGCCGCGGCCGTGGGGCCGCGGAGCGACGGCGAACTAGGATAATTTAGAGTAAAGATAAGGTTCACGGGAGAGAGCGGCGGACCACGGCGAGATGCCAGTTGTTACGACGGTTTAAAGGCTTTATAAGAATTGCGTGTTTATGCAAAGTATTATATACTAACTTTTTTCGAAAAAGAGAATAAAAATCCGAAAAAAGTAACTGACTTTTTGATGTTGAGGTATTATATATTACCTACTTATTGGAAGCGCTACTTAAATATTTAATACGCCATATTGTGTGTATGGCTAAAATCTGACAACACGAGAGCACTAAAGTTGAACTTGTTGAAACTTGGTTTCAAGAGAATTCGTCTGTTTAAAAATAAACTTCAACCAAAATCATTTAGCTCGTCTTCACGCGCTCAAGTTACAGTAAGGTCTGTGTCGATCCAATTTGATAATTATGTATCATTGGGTCACGAAGTCGACCAAAACCTGTTATATGAAGATAGAATGACTTAGTAATTCTATAAATTGATTAATTTCATGCATATTCCACAATTTACTTAACATAATATAAAGTTTTACTTAGATTCTTATAAAATCTAAATATGTTAAATCAAACTTATATTGTTGGGATGGGCAATGAAATAGTTACAAGCTCTCAAAATACCGATGATTGTTTTTTTATTAAGTTTGTGTCAGAATTTTTACAAAATCAGATGATTTACATAAATATTGGATGGACACAGGAGATAGTTTGAATTTTACCAAAAATATAAACCACTAACCACATTCCAATGTTTTTCTGCTTTATTTTTCTATAAATATTATATAGTGTTACTGTCTTCCTATAGAAAATCTTAGGTAAAAATACGTATCGGCTAAGGTAATGTTAGCAGCGGGCGCGTGCCCCGCGCTCGCCGGGGGCGCACTGTCGGCGGTCTCCAGGACATACAATACTGACTAGTACATTAATCTGATCTAATGGAATAGATTGGCACTAAGAGGGAAACAGGGAGACGTTGTGGCGCGCGAAGCTTGTGGCGGTGACAGGCGGACCACTACACTCAGTGGCAACTACTTACCGCAGCAGCATGTTGCCAATTTGATTTTGAACAACGCTCTCTGTTATTCCAAACTCCTATTTTGCAAACTAGACAGGTGCTCGTATCTAACTCAAACAAGCGTCGATCTCATTTTTATTGTTTCGCCGACGTGGCTACCTTTCGATTGACCGTCAACATTGTTGTCCAACAAAGTACTGATGGCCATAGTCACTAAGAATGAAATGGTAAAGTCCCTTTATCAGTCTTTTAATTGGAAACAATAAAAACAAATATGACTGACTGGTAGGTTTTTCAGTCCTTTTGTATGCTGTCCTCCGTGTCGGATAAAATCTGTCGCTAGGGGTCAACAGGCGCATGGCGGTGCGGGTGTGTCCGCCGTTAGCGTAGGACGATTTTCTATCTTATATACCTACAAAATGAAGAGAGTTTGTACTTGAATGTCGAGCCTGAAGGCCGCCCCCGCTGAGCGAGCTGGAGGAGGCGCGCCGACGGGCCCGGGCGAGGCCTCTACGGGACGTGTCAACTTTTTATATTGAATATGTATTGTACTTGGCAAGCTTTGCTAATTCTCTTTTAATTATAACAATTATTATTAATGGATTTTGTAATGTTTTAATAAAAAAAACTTTACATAGTAATTATTGTGAGATTATTCACAGGATTTGTCGTATGTTTTGTAATTTATCACATTTTAAAGAGTACAAAATATTGGAATGTTATAATAATGTTGTTCATTAATGCTAAGTTTTAGAATAATTCACTTTTAAAACTGTTTTTTCTTAATATCATTTGTCGTCTAATTATACAAAGTTAATGTAAAACCCCAACTTGTAAATAAAGTGATTTTGGTTTGGTACAAGATGTCTTTGGTTATTACAAAATTTGATTTAACTAGCAACAGCTCTTTCTTATTTTTTTTAGTTTTAATCTTTCTAGTCAATCATGAACCAGTGGCTCTACTTTGTAAAAGGAAAACTTGTTTTGACTTGTTATCGTGCTTGCTTAAACTCGGCCGCCATTACTGTCAAGTCAATGAGAACCACCATCATGTTGTCAATACGATAACTAGACCCCGTTCTCGGAGGTGCAATTTGGTAGCTGGACGTTCTTAGGCGTGGGTAAAAATAATGTTGAAATATATCGATACTTTTTCCCTAACGTAGTTATTATTTTAGACAAAAATTAATTTTTTTTTTATTTTGTTTATTTCATGCACTGTCCTGCACTTCGAAACAAAGAACAAATGTGAATTAGCAACCATAGTGTTTTTGTTCTACTGATATCGGATTCGCTCTTTTCTTCTAAAAAAATGTATATAAAACGAATTGTAACTAATAACTAAGTCTCGCGATATCGTCATTGTAAGTATTTTTACCCATGCCTGAGAACGTCCAGGTACTAAATCGCCCCTTGGATAAAGGGGTCTAACGATAACATGATATATCAAAAGCAATGATGTTTTGCTAGGTATAGACCGCCAGTTCCCATGATGGACGCACTTAACAAGGTGGTAGCTATTTGGCGATTATTGTATACCTTTCTTTCGGTATGTCAAATACGAGAGATCTAAGACCAATATAAAATAGGACTACCATCTTCACAGTCCGGTTCCATATTCATTATATGGGTCACTTAAGAAACTACAAGGTCTATATTAAATTAAGTGTCTGACTATGTATACCACGTATATACGTGGTATTTGTGTGCTTATCATGTAGAATGTTCGACGTATTCCCGTTGGGACGTGATGGGGGTGACTATTTGCAATAATTTTAACCTCCATATGCATTATGCAAATGCGAACCATTTTTGAGTTAGGATTTTTACCTACCTATTTTCAAAATAGGTCAGAAATGCAACATCAAAAATTTATTTAAAAAAAGTATCAATATAAATCTATTTTTTTCTTCTGATTTATAAAAACGATTAAAAACTGGATATTTATCAATATTAAAACTATAAATATCGGTCCAAATTTAAAAATGGGAGACGAAAAGCAATATTATTTTAATATTGTTTAAGATTTTTTCCACTAAAATGCCTTAAAACAAAAAAAGTTATGAAACTTGTTTTGCAAATTATTTCAAAATCACAACCGTTTTCTTACACCTTCAAAAATCCATAATAACTAGGAACTCGTAAAAAAAACTGATCACAAAGGATGCAGGCGGAAATTCGAATTCCTATCACGTCCCAACGGGAATACGTCGAATTACCAATACATACATAACATCACGCCTTCATTCCCAGAGTGGGGTAGGCAGAACTACAGAATTACAATAAAAACAGCTCTAAAAAAACTTGTTGATAATTCTGTAATCACGTTTTGCACAAACAGGCTAAGATGTTTACCAGTGTGTTAGTGACAGGTTGCAAGCCCATCGCCTAACAGTACTACAAGCCCATACTCCCTTGGTCGCCTCTTACGACATCCACGGGAAGACATGGAGTGGCCCTATTCTAGCCCGGCAACCACACGGGGAATTACCAATAACCTTGTATAAACCTTCCCAAGTTGTACATTACGGTTGTACATTATTTTACAGACAGAAGTTGTAATTTCATTTCATATATTTTTTTTCTCGTATTATCATCTCATAGAATAATCAATATGTAAAATAATTACTTTGAAGACATTTAAATCATCGTTTTTTATTTCAAATAAAAATCAATGTTTTTTTTTTGTTTGTTTTTTTTTTTGATATGTCATAGAATAGCAAATTAAATATTCTTTGTTCTCATATTATTTATTAAAAATATAACTTAATAACAATAAAACCAACTTATAGAATTGGGTGCAGTTTGTGAAGGTGTGTGAAATGAAACGTTTGAATTCAGTTGAAGCAATTTTATTGGTGTACCCTTATTTTGCAGACAGCAAGTTCATCTTACGTATAATATAAACGCATACAAAGATTTTAATTTACAATCAAATTGTATCGCATAGCTTATTCAAGGAATATAAAAAAATAACCTCGAAGGCTAAGGCGGGAGCTTGCTTCGCTTCGCTCCCGCCGTAGCCTTCTAACCTAACCTATTCAAGAAGGTTCTGCCCAGAGAGGTCTTGGTCGCTCGCTTCGCTCGCTCGCTCACTCATATTTATTTATATCATAATATAGTATTTCTCATATAACCCTTATACTAAAAGATTATGGGTTGTGCGTTATTTTACAGACAGAAGTTTTATAGAATGTAACACTTCGCAGAATTTTCATTTCTTAGAAAGCTAATTTCTGCTGTAATCTTACTGTTATCAGATTATTTTTTGATGGCCTTAGGTCTAACTAGGGAATTTGATCCCGAGCCTTTTTTCTAAACCCGGGATTTCGGGATTGTTGACAGACAATCCCGGGATACCGGGACAGTCCCGGGATTGTGATAGGATATGAAAATTCAGGTAATTGTGTGAAAATCAGCTTTATACTTATATTTTCATTAACAGGACAATTAAATTTCCTTTAAATAATCAGTTAGAAGGTAAAAAAAATAAAGCTTAACAAAATTCACTTTAATCTTTTCTTAAAATAAACGAATTACTTCTGTTATTAAACTTTGAAAACAAAAATCAAATTACATAAAATAAAACGTATTCTTCTACGAGATAAATATCAATTATCAAATTATAATTTTAACACAAACTAAACTAATAAAATAAACATTCCAAATAAATATGTTAAATTTAGTTTTAAATGTCTAGGTTAGACACTTTACTAATTAAATCAGCTGGCAAAACAAGATGGCTCTGACAAACTGTCAAGCTAAATGAGTGCGTTTCGTTAGGTGAAAATGTTTGCATCATTTTTAATATTTTTTGTTAATCCCTAAAATCTCGGGATATGTAAAATTTAATCCCGAAAACTTCGGGACTAAAATACGCACGGGATCCCGGGATCCCGAGAGTCGGGATCCCGGGACCAAATTCCCTAGGTCTACCCTAACCTAACCTTCATAACTCATGCTTAAGATAATCTGAAAACATTAAGGTTTCAGCAGAAAGTAGCTTTCTAAGAAATGAAAATTCTGTGAAGTGATACATTCTATGAAATGAGTTTCAGTAAAACAAGGGGACACCGATAATACGTATTATGTTGTATTTATTTTGTTATTATTGATGTATCCTTATTCTCCAAATAGTAATTTCGTAGAATTTCGTTTCGTACGTGCATGAAGAGATTGATGAATGTGGAGGAAGCGAAGGTTGTATGTTTGGATCGGTGCACCTGGCGTTCTCGTCTCTGCCTACCCCATTGGGAGACAGGCGTGAAGATATGTATGTATGTATGTAATTTCGTAGAATTTTGTTTCACAAAAATTATTCACAGAATATTGAGTTCCCCAAGACTTTGAATACTGTTGTCGTTAAAATGAAATGCTATGAAAAAATACACTGACCAAACAATATTTGTTAAAAATAATTATATTGTTTGATAAGTTTGTGTAATGAAAAAATAAAATTATAAAATTCATTGAATTGATTTTCTGTTGAATTTGTTTCTTTCAAGTAAATAGTTTAAAAAAAAAAATATTCGAAGCAAAAATACAAGGACCAAATAGTATATGAAACATTTTCTGTGAAACAAAATTCTGTAATTTTTCTGTCTGTAAAACAAGGGGACACCGTATTTTACCTAGCATGACCATAAGCAAGTTTTTGAACTTCACTCATACTGTGATGACAGTGATGTGATGAAATTTTTGGGTCAAAAATATTAATTAAGTGCTCGACACGACATTCCTCTTGCATTCTCGACAACGACACGATTCGCCGGATGTATCTTGTCTAGTGTCTAGGTTCACGGATGGGATTTAATTTGGTATCCCTCATTTATTCTAAGATAAAGTGCTATTATTTCATACTAGTCGAATTGTAATATAGATCTATAATTTAAAGTCAAGTTGCGTTCAAGCGCATGGTTTTAGTAGGTATAAATACTTCAATCGCCTGTATCTCAAGAACCGATGAGGTCTACCTAGTCGTTATAGTTTTTCTTTTAAATTCGTTATATGCGCTTTCATTTAAGTTTTTTTTTTTAGATTTTCAGTATTTGTAGTTTTGGCTGCGCTTTAAAGCTTAATATTTCATTAACGGATCACCTAATCGTAAAATTGTCTTTACAAACCCGCAATGTTTAAGACCTATCCAACGACACCCCACCCTATGTGGTAGACAAGATATATAATAAAAATACATCTCCAAGTTACGTGTGGGGGAGCCACCAAAAAAATATTTCAAGATTTTATTGTACCACTTTGTTGGCGTGACTAATATAATATGTATATTCATGCCAAATTACAGCTTTCTAGGACTAAGAGTCTCTGAGCTAGGCTGCGGACGGACAGACGGACATGGCGAAACTATAAGAGCCCTTTCACACTACCTAGCGTTTTTGCCGGCGGCGTGTTTATTATAAGAACTGCACAACGCGTCATGCACGTCGCGATTTTTTATCCGCTGCGGTACGGCCGCGTGCACGCCGCGTTTTGCAATTCTTATCATAATCACGCCGCGTTACCGTCGCGTGCTCGCAGCGATCCGGTCGCGTTCCCGCTCCGCCGAGAAACCGCCGACAAAAACGCTAGTGTGAAAGGGCTCTAAGGGTTCCTTGTTTGACTACGGAACCCTAAAAAGGAACACCTGACTATAACATGTGAGCAAACCGTGCAGTGTTCGTTTTTGTTTAGATTAAAGTTTTTCAGCAGACCCGGGGCCAAACACCTAGAAGTAGCAGCGCCGTCTACTCTGTTGAAAGTTTTCGAGCATTTTAACACGTGAATCAATAAGTCCATGCGACCGCGTTTGAAGTCGGCATACCACCGACAAAATTGGTTGCTTTAGAGGGAGCTGATCCCGCATAACATTTTATATGCCATTGCTGTGCTTCAACGGTCTTTTTTCCCATTATAAAACAATGTTTTATCAACACGCGACACTCGTTTTTTTCCATTGTATCGAAAGTACAAGCGCAGCGTCACTGGAATGTCTGCAAAATCAATATTTTATTTATCCATTTTTTTATTTTGACACATCTTTTATTGATGGCCAGTACTTTTTAAAAATGAACTCCCAACTAAGCTAACGTTTCGTAACGTAATATTACAGAAAGTGAAAAAAAAACCTTTTCAACGCCATTGATGGATATATCCGCACCACTGTCTAGCGGTATAGTAGAAGTATCCTGTCCCGTCTCGATATTGAAGATAATAAATTAGACACTTTTTAAGAAATGAAGATGTTTAATATGATCAAAAATTTTAAAAATACAGAAAAATAAGCAGGAGGGCACCGTCACGAGATCTCGTGTCTGGTGCCTATCGAAATTATTAGCGAACTGAACTAATGGATCGAAAATTACAAAAAAAAACAATAATTTTGAATTTGGAAAGATTTAGATGGTAAAGAAAAAGTGGCCAGGAACGTAAAAAAGGAGGTTTGTAACAACCTCGTTACAACTGGTTCAACGCCAACGACGGATATCATACATAGGGCTTGCAAATATTCGATGGATTCAGATATTCGAATATTCGACTTTTAATTTGAATGTATTCGAAAATTGATTGTATTAACACTACTGTACTCTTGTCCAAGTTGGCATATTACGGTTTTAGTGGTGGCGCAGTGAAATGGTTTGAGAGTTACATTACCAATCGATCACAACTGGTTGAGGTGCGTGATACTAGTGGATCGGCCTCTGTGTCAAAGACACTTTCACTATCAAGGGGAGTTCCACAGGGCTCAATATTGGGACCGGTGCTTTACTCCATTTATAGCGCAGATATAGTAAATAACATCAAGCACTGCAAGTTTCATATATATGCTGACGACCTCCAACTATACATATCTTTTAAACCTTCTGCAACAAAAGCAGCTGTAGATAAGCTAAATGAGGATTTACGACGAGTCGCCATCTGGTCCGAACAAAATTGCTTAACCCTAAACTCTGCCAAATCCAAATTCATTGTACTAGGTACAAAAAAACAGGTCAATGGAATAATAAATTTAGACCCCAAGGTTAGCATTTTAGGAAGTGAACTACAGCGGGTTTCTGAGGCTCGTAACCTGGGACTCGTGATGGATGGCTCGTTACGTTTCGAAAATCATATCCTTAGGACTGTCCAAAACTGTTTCTACAGACTTAAGGTTTTATACAGGGTGCGTAATTTTCTTAGTGTAGACCTTCGGGCTAAGTTATGCGATTCGCTTATTCTCTCTAAGCTCAACTTTGGAGATTCTGTGTATGGAGAGTGTATATTAGCAAGAACTAAAAAAGTAGTCCAGCGTATTCAAAACGCGTGTGCACGTTTTTGTTTCCCTATACCTCGCCGATCACACATTACTCCACACCTTAACAATAATAAATTGTTAAACATGAGCGCTCGACGTTCTTTACATTTCGCCACGCTTCTTTTCGGTATTTTAAAAAACAAAAAACCTGATTACCTATTTGACAAGCTCGCCATCTCTCAGCGACAACGAATTGTTTGCAGACTATTATGCCCTAGACACAGTACTGCTGCCTTTCGTGGCAGCTTTCGCTACGCTGCCACGAAATGCTGGAATAACCTTCCACCACCGATCAAAAATTGTAATTCTGTTAGTAGCTTTAAGCATAAGCTAAAACAGCATCTCTTGAACCAACAAAAGGCATAAAGTCTGGGGCGTGTAGTCATGCAATCAGCTTCTTTATACGTCACAGTAATGATTTACTTAAGTGTCTCTCTATATCTCATTTATTTCCCTTCATTCATCACATTTTGTACATGATAGTTTTTTTTTTTTTTTTTTTTTAATTTATTTTATGAAAGTACATTTTTTTTATAAAGAAATAATTATCTGCCAAACTGCAGTGCAGTTTGTTGGCAGAAAGAAAGAAAGCTCTCTACGTCTAACTTAATTACTTACATATTAGGCGTATGTGTATATATGCATATATACATATATACACATACGCACACACGTATACACACATGTGCACACATAAACTCATACACATATTTAACACACACTATTTTTAATTTTTTTATTTTACACACAAATCCCATAAGCACTCACACGAACAGATACATGTATGTATGCTGGCAATAACACGATGGAGCGCGTTGCCAGCACGCAGGGCGCCCGAGCGGCGAGCCGACCGGAGCGGCTACTGCTGGCCGCGCGCGCGCGCGAGCCCGGCCAGCAGCGCCCGCTTCAGCCGCCTCTTGTACACCAGCTTCGAAACATCGTCACTCGATCTTATATCCTCAGGAAGGCCATTTAAGATTTTAGGTAACATGCACATAGTAGTGCGCTTCCCATAGTAGTTACAAATCTTTGGAACAAGAAGTTTACGATTGCTTATGATCTTAGAAACACTTCTCGTTTTATATGGGTGATTAACAGGTTTCTTATGGACGTTACACTGATGTTGTTCTAACGCTACAAGAAGCATGCATTTCTCATGTACCGGTAAAGTTTTACAAACTGAGAACAGTTCTTCGTAACTATGACTACAACTCTGTCTCATCTTCTTACTCACTAACGATTTCAAGAATACGATTTGCAGTTGCTTGATTTGGTTAAGGTAAGAAAGGAAAGTGCGCCCGTAACTGCTAAGGCCGTATGACAGAATTGAGTCGACAAGAGCATGGTAAAGCATGTACATTGTCCCTTTATTTACCACAAAACGTAAATGATAAAATTTACCCATCACAGCTCTTAATTTAGTACATACATTGCTAACATGAACCTTCCAAGACATATGCACATCCACTGTTAAGCCAAGATATTTAAAGCTTTCGACAAATTCTATATCGTCACAGATACAACCCAGCCCAGCCTTATGCAAACAGTCAAAGTTGTGGCCAACTATTCTCAAGTTACTGCCCTTAGATTTTTTACAATACGGCGAGCGTATATGCATACATTTAGTTTTACGTACATTTATGATTAAACCATTGTCATGCGCCCATTTGATTACGTTATTTAAATCATTTTGTACTTTACTTTGCATTATTTGTAAGTCATTACTCGCGTACATCAAACAGGTATCATCGGCATACATATATAGTTTACAATCACGCACGACGTTGGGCAGACTGTTGACATGCATGATATAGCCCACCGGGCCAAACACCGAGCCGGTGGGCACCCCGAGCGTGACCGGCGCGCACTCGCCGGCGCAGCCGCGCACTACGGTGCGCAGCGAGCGGCGCGCCAGGTAGGCCCGCAGCCACGCCAGCAGAGGGCCTCGCACGCCGCACTCGTGCATCGCCTGCACCAGTTGATCGTGATCGAGGGTGTCAAATGCCTTTTTAAAATCTATAAATAGGGCGATGATTTGATTTTTATTATTAAGACATTGGTTTACGTAATCCGTGAATTCTGTTAGCGCGGTCGCAGTACTACGCCCGCGCCGGAAACCATGTTGAGTATTTGTTATTATATTATGTTTTTCCAAAAACTCCGTTATTTGACGTACCAAGATTTTTTCAGTTATTTTATTAATCACGGATAGAATAGCTATGGGTCGGTAGTTAGAGTAATCCAGGTGACTGCCTTGTTTAAAAATTGGTCTGATGTGAGCTAGTTTAAGCTCGTCGGGGTATATACCACGTTCCACGCACATGTTTATAAACATCGCGATAATTGGACTTAATTGTTTTTTAAGGCATTTGACATCCCCGACCCTGATCCCATCCGCACCAGGCGACTTTTTACAAGATAGTCGGTCTATTGTTCGCTCGACCTCGGATGCATTTGTTTTTACATATAACAGCGTTACCATACTTTCTTTAACGTAATCCGATCGAGCCAAAAATGTTTTGTTACAGTCATGCTTGATATTTTGTATTTCCTCAGTAAACGTCTTAGAAAAAATTGTCGCATATCATCTTAAGACTATCCCATTTTCCTAAATGTTTTACAATAACATCGTCCAGGTTTACCTTTGTTTTTCCTATCCAAGTATTAATATGAGCCCAGATTTTTCTACTATCGTAATTACATAATTTTATTTCTTCTTGTCTATACTTATTTTTGGCTTTATTGATACATTTATTGACTTTATTTCTAAATCTAGTGTATTGTAATCTGTAGTTCATATTTTTTGGGTTGGATTTCCAAATTCTAAAAAGTTCATCTCTTCGGGCGATCATACTATTTAACTGTCTTGTTACCCATGGTTGAGTATCTCGTTTTTTATTTTGTACTAAGTTAATTTCCGATCTACTGTAAATATTCTTAAATACATTACACAGTTCAGAGTATAAGAGTAACGGACATTGCAAGTTAACAATTTTTTCCCAGTTCACATCTCTAAGCTGTTGCAGAACTAATTTATTATTAAGTGTTGTTACCTTATTATTGCCGTCCGTCTCACACAAACCACATTCTTCGCGCACTATGCAAGCACCTATAAGATAGTGATCGGAGATGTTACAAGCGAGCAGGAACGCCGTTGGCGCCGAGGGGCCTTGCCGTGTATCTCGCAAGCGCAGCCACAGGTGATCGATGCGTGACGTCACCGCTCGCCCGTCTACTATCTGCTCCCGCGTATCATCGCCGATCGCGCACTGCATCCCACACTCTGCCATAGCTGCAGTATATCTCAACACTTCATGGTTCATATAGTCATTGAGGTTGATGTTAGTGTCACCGATGATGACAATGTTATTTTCTGGAGGGATAGCTTTCGTTACTGCAAGTAGCTGGTCGATGAAACGCGTCTTGTTAAGATCTGGGGGTCTATAAACGGCTATAATGTGTGTAACCATGCGCGCACTAAGCTCAAGTTGAGCATGCATG